>JAJPUD010002499.1:50073-78644 GCA_023553655.1 Myrmecobius fasciatus
GGCGAGTTGACTTAAGGTGCTGGGCCGGTGGGGGCTAGGACTAAGTCCGAATTACTCCTTAAACAAAGCAAGTCTGCCAGAACACCTGACCCCAATCTGGGCATAGTGTCCCGAGTGCCTCAGATAAACTCCAGGTGTTTGGAATTTGGAGTTTGGAGTTTGGAATTTCTTCCACGATGAGCTGAGCTGAGTCCCACCCTCACTTCCGGCCTGCGCAGTTGTCGTCTATTTATCTCTCTGTCCGAGACCGACTAACATGATATGAAGTTATCCAGAGAGCCGTGCCCAAATATTTCTGAGTTCGTTGACTTGAAGATCAGTTCAGAGGCTTATTTTATTGTTGATTGAGAGAAGATCAGAGGAGAGTCAGAAAGTCACCTTTTTACTCCGCCATCTTGGCTCCGCCCCCTCCCATTCATATACTCTTACCCATCACTTCACTACACAGTGTAGTAGAAAGAACATTAGATTAGAAGATAGGAAGTCACTTATTCAACAAGGATTTGTTGAGCTCACCATGTGTCATTGTGCTGAGAGTAAACTTATAAAGAGGCAAAAAAAAAGAACTTTGTATTGAGGAGTTCACATTCACATAATGAAAATAACCATGTACACAGGATATACATACAGTAGAGAAAGAAGGTGGCCCCAAAGGAAATTACTAGCATGGGGTAGAGAACAGAAAAGGCCTCTTGCTAAAAGCGTGATTGAAATTTGGTCTAGGAGACACAGGTAAAGTTATTGAGAGGATCAAAGGTCATAGAATCATAGGGTAAAAATATACTACCGAGGCACATAGATCAACCACCTACTCTAGAGAAAACTTTCTTTGTCTTTAGCCTTCAGCCTTTTGCATGAATAAATCCTTTGTGGTTCATAGCACTTGATTACAAGATGACTATCATCCTGTGATGTAAAAGTCGGTCTAGACAGAGTATAGACTGTAGCTGAGAAATAAAACTATTCACCATTAAGTCAATTTGTCTATATAGGAATCAGCCTAGATGGCTTTTCCTGAAAATTGTGGCTTCTGGCCATAGCATGCACCTGCTTTCCAAGAAATGAGGTTTTACCTTTTCAGACTAATTTTGCCCATTACGTAGGACAAGTACTCAAGCCTTTAACTATAGCCATCATTCAAAAATGGGGCTTGAGTTGTACTAAAAGAACTGTAGCCTACAGTATTTACAGCTATACCTCAACCTACTTAACATTTTATTTATACTAATGAAAAAGCACTTAAATCCACTTGCATAGTCTGCTCTTTATCAAAGATTTAGAGGAACTAATATGCACTATAAATAAGGGGGAATGACTTATTTCATTATTCTTCAGAACGTTGTTCCCGATAACATGAATTTTAAGTGTAGACTAAAGTTTAACTTAATGCACTGCAAAAAGATAGAATTTATATAGTTTTTTCTGCCCTGATAATAAATGTCTTTTTTCCCATTATTGTCTAAGTATTGCAAAAGGGGTCAAATTAAAACTTTATTATGCCTGTTTTATATGGGATTGAATATTATAAAGGAAAAGTATGTTCCCTCCCCATAGTCACTTCTGACACCTATATGCCACCCATGCTTTGTTCTATGACTAATTGTGTCCATCAACAAATGATGGGGGTGAGGTGTGGAGACTGGATTTCAAAAACATAAGTTTAATTTCCAACATATTTATTGACCTACTCTAGGACTTATTTCTCTAAGCCTCACTACCCCAAAATGCAAAATTCCAGAAACAACCATCCCTCAAGGAGAGAAAGGGGAGATTAATTAGGCCAGCTGGTACCAATGTTTGACAACCTGAAAGAAAAGCATACTGTGATCTCTTCATAGAAAATACAGGTAAGTATTTTCTTCAATATGTCAAGGACTGGCAATTTCATCAGCACGGATGCTCTCTCCATTAATGCAGATATAAACCCTTCTGTGACTTACTAGACTGTTTTCCAAAGTTGCTATGGCTGAAAAAGCTCATTATCCTATGACCAATGTGGTGATGAGTCAGGTTTCTAAATCCATTACAATGGCTTTTACTGGAAGAGCCTTTAGGGAACATCCCTCCCTCCCTCCCCATTATATAGATAAGGAAACTGAGGCTTAGAGAGTTTAAATGATATGAAACTTAAGCTGTATAAGGACAGAATTGAGACTAGAACCCAGAGGATACATGGCTTTGAATTCAGTGCTTTTTTTCCAATGATTTTTTGAGACTAATTTCCATTTTTATTAATCAAAACATTTCATTTCCCATCTGAGTGTATCAACATAATTTTTAGACAGTCTGAATGAGATTTCATATTTTGTCCTATCAGAACAGCTAGCCAAGGGACAGTACAAGCTGATATTAGAGAGAAAGAGTTACAGCATGACAAAGTGAATAGAATACTGGCTAGATGTCAGTAAGATCTGAATTCAAATCCTATTTCTGATACAGACTATTAAATAACTTTACTGTTCAATGCCTTAGGCAACTCTGTTAAACTACATGTAATGAGTGAATTAACTTTCTGCAGGGATTCCACAAGAAGAATTCCCTATGCAAATAAAGTCACATCTGAGAAGGGGGAGACATGGAGAAAGACAGAGAGAAACAGAGACAGAGAGACAGAGAAAGACAGAAATCACAGAATACTAAAGCTGAAAGGGACCTTGGAAGATATCTGGTATGATGTCCCAACCCATAACCCTGCCACATTCTGCTTTTTCCCTTCACTATTTTAAGGCCAGTCCTGTTTCTGCTATTAAATTGCTCTGTAATCTTAAGTAAATCATTTCACCTCTGTGAGACTAAGTCACCTGAGGTTCAAATGAGAATAATATAAACATTCTATGTCTGATAGAGTGTCTGTATTTAATGAGATAATGTATATGAATGCTCTTCAAAAAAGACAGAAGTGCCATAAAAATGTATGATAATATGATAGAGGTTTCTTGATGGACTCATCACATACAAAAGAAACTTCAGAGAGAATTTGTTTCTGGATAAATCTAAAGCATGACCTGGATGGAGGGTCAGGTTCAATGTACAAGAAAGAAAAAGAAAAATGGTCCAAGTCTGCTTTGGGGTCATGGATCAAATTCTCCATTCCCACTCTTGGTGCCAGAGAGACTGTCCTTCATTCTCTATCACTCAAGAGATCTGATTTGTGTCCCACCTTAATGTGCTAGGATGCCCTGACACAAGCACTTTTTACCTTTGTTCCTGAGAGATCCTGATCTCTAGCCTGAAAGCTGAAGGGCACAAGGTTCATAGTCCCATAAGGGTCTGCACTCTAGTGAACTCAACTAATTTGAATGCATCATCTCCATCTAAGTTCTGCAAGAAGACTGCCATTTGGGCTCTGGGTGCCAATAATTTTAAATTTGCCATTTGATCCTGACCCTTCCTGCTCCTGACAATTTCCAACTCCAGTATAAGATGTCTCTGGAATTACTGGTCTGAATTATAGCATCATTCCCTTGAATTTTCCCCCAGTAAATTTCAAAAAAAAAAATAAAGAAAAGAAAAAAGAAAAAGAAAAAAAAGGAACAAAAGGTATTGCTGTTCTACTACTTGTTTTCATTTTGATAAAAATAAGCTTTCTAGCTCTTATGAGTCCATGTACAGACCTGAAAATTCCACTTTCATGTGGCTAGCATATAGACTCTGTTTATAAAATATTGAATTCTTCTCATTTGAAAGGCATTGAAACCAGCCTCATCACCCATTTCTCAGAAGGGACTGGAACTAACTCATCACTAGCTGATGATCTACAAAGCAATAGGTGGGGGAGAAAAAGGTATCACCTTGTGGCAGATTTGCATTTCGATGAGCAATGATGTGGTACTCACCAATATTCTCCTGGGGTTGCAGTAAGACTGCAACTCATGAGATACCATGAAATTGAAAGAATGAAAATGACAAATAGCTCAAAGGGCACGGGAATGATTTGTTGTGGATAAAAGTAGGCTATAGTACATTAGCAGCAATAACTTGTGCTAGAAAGGGGGCATAAAAGACATTAACAAGGAAATATATGGTTACAAAAGGTAGTGGGTATAAACCTTAAAGGGATATGGAAGCATTTGGAGCATGGTGCTTAATACATACTTATTATGGGAGTGAGTAAGAGTTATTGTTATTAATATTATTATGATTATTATTGCAACACATCGAGTATGAGGGACAACAAAACTATAAACCAACTGTTATGGTATCTCTAATTTAACAGGAGCAGAAGAATGATCCCTTGCACATTGTTTACATGTGATAGGAAGGAAGGAAGGGGAGAGAGGGATAAGAATTTCACAAATGAAGAAGTTTGAAGGAGTTGCAATCTGTACCATAAAGATCATTTCCACAATGTGAAAATCATGGATCTGCCAAAGTACCAATTTAAATTGTGATACTCTATTAATCGACAAATATTTATCAATTGCTTATTATTTGCCCATACTAGGGACTGTTGGGATGGGAAGAGTAAATAATACGAAGTAAAAGAAATAATTCCTTTCCCTAGGGAGGTCACAATTTAGATGACTCATGGTCAAGGAACACCATTTAGCTATGTCCTTGGCATACAGAATTACTATTATGAATCAAAAGAATAACCTATGCAAGAGTGGAGAGGACAATGACCTTAAGGGTGTGAAGGACAGTAAGTTAGAGGCAGAAAACACATCATTGATGAGGATAGAAAGAAACATTGGGATGGAAATGAATGGCCAGGCAAAGGAAAGAAAAGCTTGCAATGCCTGAAAGAAAGAGAGTCTCAAAGCCAAATGGGAAAAGAAATAAAGCTCTAAGGTTTTAGAAGAGTACTTAAATCCTGTAGTTAAAAAGGAAAAGGAGGTGGAGAAGTGATTTCAGGGAGTTTGGGAAAAGAGAAGAGAGTTTATAGATCTCACCATTTGAGGATTAGGATAGTTGTTAGTAAATTTTATTGTTTTAATTTGAGAATGAATCAGTATTGCCTTGGGCAGAACAGCTGTCGCTATCAACAAGAGAAAAACACAAGATCAGCATAAGCAGGGAACTTTGGACAAAGACAACTTGATTCACGACCACTGTTCCTCTGGTTTTCCCCTTGGCTTTGGAAAGATGGGGACTTTAAAGGAGAAAGAAAGGGAATTCAAAAAAATATGATGAGGGGGCTCACACACACAATTTGGAGAATTGACTCCATCAATGTAGAATTAGGGAAGAGACTGAGACTATTCCTGGAGAGTACCAGCTTTCAATTCAATTTGCAATGTATTTATTAAAAGCCTACTATGAGCCAGGCACAGTAGGATACAAATACTAAAACATTAAACATTTATAGGATCAGAGATTCTGATTAGAATGAAACCTGGAGGGAAGATAATAGAATTAGAAGGCTATTGTAGTAATTTAGGGGAAATTTGGTGAAGGTCTGAGCTAGGAGAGGTATTTATGTAAGGAAAAAATGGGGGACCAATATGAAAGCTATGGAGGTAGGGCAGTCAAAATTTGACAATATTTTCTATGTAGAAGAGCAGAAAGTGGAGAAAGGAGAGGTAAGACTCCAGGGTGACTCCAAGGTTTTGAACGTTATGCATCTGGAAGTATCGAAGTACCCTTAAGAGAAAGAGAAATTAGGAAGAAGAGGAAATTTAAATGGAGTTGATAAATTCTTTATCAGTTATACAGTACAACCAAAGATCTTCCTAAATTAGGGACATTCTGGAACATTTCTGAGAGTCACTGATCCCTTTTCTTGAAAGCTAAGATGAATGGAGAAAAACAAGTACACAGGCAGGTAAGTTTGCAAATACAACTCCCCAATTTGCAAAATCTTAATATTCTGTCTTTTCAAGATTCCTCATCTAATCTATTTTTCTAGTGCCACAGCTATTTATTTAGTCTATGTTCTCATCACCTTCTGTCCCAATTATTACAATATCCTCTTAACTGGTCTTTCTTTCTCAAATTTGTCTCCATTCCACTCCATAGTACTCATTGCTGCTAAGTAACTTTCCTTCGGATCAATTCAATTGGCCCATGTCTCTTCTTACTCAATGTATTCAATCAAGTCCAGTAGTTTTTTTATTGCCTCAAGAATAAAATAGAAAGTCCTCTGTTGAGCTTTAAAGACCTATAAAACATGACTCCATTCTATCTTTCCAGCCTCTTCAAACATCTCCCTTCCTTCCTCACTCAGCTCTTTAGCCAAACTGGCCTTTTCTATGTTCTTCACATATTCTATGTTTTAATTCTAGGTCTCTACCATGATCAATTTCCATGTACCTCTTCACTTCCACCTCATAGTTTCCCTCTTCCTATGAGATGAAACTCAGTTACCACTTTCTACATGAATTCTTTGCCAATCCTCCCAACTGCTGGTATCCTTTCTTCCAAATAGGTTTGTATTTAACTTCTTTTATATATATATTTTATTTATTCACTTTATATTCCTGCTGTATATGTATTCTAAATACAGTTGTTGTGTCTGCCATTAGAATACAGACTCATTGGTAGGGGTTCTTTTATCCTTTATACTTATATCCTCAAGACTTGGCCCTGAGATGCTTAAAAAAACTTGTAGACTAATTAATTCCTTATCACTTTAGAAGAATTATTGCTTTGACCTTACCTATTTTTGGATTGAGTTTAGAGGCTTAAGTTTCTGACTTCAATAGAATATTGGGTAAGTATAGCCTAATTGCCAAGGTTGAAGTCACCAGTAGATGAATTATTGAGTCATGTCTTAATATGTATGACCTAGGGCTAAGAACAAGACCAAAATGGATACCTCAGCATAATGTGAATACTATGCAAAACCACCACTAAGACAAATATCAGTTTAGTGTCTGAACCCAATGGAGACCAGATCCAATGACATCATGCCGCCACCACCCCATCTCCATTCACCTAGTCAAGGGAAAGAAATGTAGAGAGTGACTCAGAACTGTAGCTTCTTAAAAGATTCTCATAAAAAAAAATTCTTTGTTGTGTATATCAGAGAGATTTTTCCAGGATGGAATATTTCTGCAGGGAATATCAGATTCTGACTGACATATTAGATGCATCTGGTGGTACTGGGACTAGAATTAGGAGGACCTTAGTTTAAATCCAACCTCAAACATTTACTGGGCAAGTCACTTAAATTCTACTTACTTCACTATAAAATGTAAATAATTATACACCTACCTGGTAGAATTGTTGTGAGGATAAAATGAGGTAATATTTTTAAAGGACTCAACATATTCCTGGCACACAGTAGTGATACAAATATTTATTCTCTTCCCAAAGGTCTAAATTTCAAAGAAAAAAATTAAAAAATCCTCAGCTTACAAACAAGCACTTACCAGAAAATGCAAAAGATTGGTGTTAGAATCCAGGAATACAGTTTTCCTTTCCTCCTTCCCTCTTTTTTGGGACTTTCACCTAGCAGAACCCTACAAGAAATCCTCTAGATTTAAATTATTGTGAAGTAGATGGAGGTTTAGTTTCCATAGACTTACAAAACTTAAATTGGAAAAATGAAATTGAAACCTAAGAATTGGAACCTAAAAATTAGGCTGATGTGGAGCAAGGGGAAAAAAAACTTATGAAGGGAAGTCATAAATTGGAATAAGGCTATGAGATGTAACCAGGAGTGGGAATTCAGATTCACCTAGAGGAATTAGACTCTCCAGATAGTCTGTAATCTTTGTAGTACCCAGTCAGGGAGGAAATATGGAGGAGCTGAATTATGTCCAAATAAGGTGAAGGTTAAAGTGAGACTCCCAGGAGATTAAGTGCTCTTGATAGATTGTAATTTTCATAATATCCGGTAAAAGAGAATTTGGGAAAGGTAATTGTGTTTTAGGTAACAGTGTATAAACAGATATGACTATTGCTTCCAACCATGCTTGCTATCTTAGATGTCTGTTCTGCAAATCCTTTTCCTGGTTTCGTCAGTATGTTTATAGAGTTCTTAGTAAGGAGCTTGCCTCTTGCAGTGCTATTTTGTATATGAGAGTATCCTGTAAGTAGGAATGTGCTGATCAATGATTAACAAGTGGTATCTGAGGTGGTAGGAGGGTGAGGATAAGATATATTCCAATATACCTTTAAGTTTAATAATTTTCTCCATCATTTTCTCAACTGTAGACAATCAAGAAAACAATAAATTAAGCTTTACTTTGAAGCATTTTCTGATTTCTGAGGTCTAAATGCTTTAAATGAAAATTTAATAATTGGCCTACAAGGATAAAACATTTGAGGGTTCTAGAGAAGACAAACCATTTTACACATAAGGAAGTTGGGGCTCAGGGAGTTTTACTGGTTTGCTCATGGCAACCCAAGTCATAAACATAAGAGACATAATTCAAATGTAGGGTTCACCTGACTCTCCTTTTCCAGCATTATCTCCAGTGCTTAGCAACAGTACCTAATGCTAAGTAAGCATTTAACAAAAATTGATTGATTTATTGATTGATTGGTTGATTTCTACTCACCTTGCTGCTTCAAGGAAACTAAAAAGAAGGGAAGAGGATGGAATACCTTGCCATTGATTTGTGTTTTCATTGAGCCTGAAAAAAAAGATGGGATTCAAATTGAAATCTATGTTAGTTCAAATCAAAAGTCAGACTGCATTAGGCACTAGGGTTTCTTGGAAGGGATGAATTTTGAATGGTTAATTACAGGAATCCAGAGGTTAGAGCAGAGATCAGGATACAGTACACAAAGCAGAGGTCTGTTATTAGGAGTTCTGGTGAAAATAACAATTTGTCCATAATAATCAATTTCTCCAAATCTTTGACCTTTAGTGGAAGCAGTTTGCATTCCCTACCTCCATGTTTCTTCTCCATGTTGGTAGTCATAGATTGGATCTCCCTTGAACTCTCCTGATTTATCAATAACTTGTCAGTCAATAAGCATTTATTAAGAGTTGATTGTGTAATGGGCACTGACTAAGCAATGGAGCTATAAATGAATACAGAAGACAATTACTGTCCTGAAAAAAACAGTATCAATGAGGCTAATGAGATGAACTACTAAGTAAAGGGATTGAGACATCTGAAAAAATTCAGACTTGGGGAGCTTTCAAGCTCATCTAATTCAATCCATCATTTTTTAAAAAAATAATCCAATCTAATTGAAGAAATATTTATTGAATTTTTACCCTTTGGAACAAGGGATACAAAGACAAAACCAGAACAAAAAGAAAAAACAAAACAAAACAGTCCTTTCCCTCTGTAAACTTACATTCTAGTAGAGATATGTAACATGTAAACAGATAAGTATGTAAGTGATAATTTGAGAAGATAGGAAGGAGATTTAATAAGTAGGGAGCTCAGAAAAGTCTTCTCAAAAGAAGGCAAACAGGAAGATGTAGAGGTGAGCAAGGATTCCATTCCTCACATTGGGAACAGCTTTTTTCAAAAACATGGAGAAGGGTGATGAAATATCAAGTTTAGGCAACAGAGAATAATCTAATTTTTCTAGAAGTGATAAAAAACAATAAAGATAGTTTGAGACCAGACTGATAAGGGATTTAAATGTCACTTTTTGCATTGTATCTTGAAAGCCATTGGGAGTCACTGTAGGTAGAGAGCCAATCTCTAGTCCAGAAAATAAAATTTTGGGAGAACTCATTATACTGTAAATACTTCTAAAACTTTTTTCAATTTGTGACAATCACATTAAGAGAGTTAATTTTTACCTTTAAAGAATTTAAATCTATCTTCAAATCTATTTATATCCCATATGTTACTTTAAGCAAGTCATTTAACCTATGTTTGCCTCCATTTCCTCATCTGTAAAATGAGGTTAGCTTAGAGGGATTCCAAAGTCTTTCTAGCTTTAGATTCATGATGCCATGATACAAGGAATGATCCTAAAATAATGAAATTGATTTCTACTCCCTACAAAAGAAAAAAAATACTTAAAGATTTTACATACATATTCCTTTGTACCCACATACCCAAACACAGTTACTATAAAGCATAAATCCTTGTATAAGATTTGTAAAATTGAACCCACTATTTTAGATTCACATCTTCTATATGTATACACAAATGTATCTCCTAGCTATCTTTCTTCCTTTCTCTACCAGTTACCTCCACTTTTCCAGTTAAAAACAGAGTTCTTTGTGTCAAGGAGAACTACCAAGAGACCATGACTTCTCAAAGATCATTGGATTTAGATTAGGAAAGGACTTTGGAGATCATCTGGTATAATCTCCTCCTTTTAATGTCAGAGTAATGAAGAATCCTAAAAGAAAAAGATCTTACTCAAGGTCACATAAGTAACAAAGCCTGGATTTAAAGCTCTATCTTTTGATTACAGACCCAGTTCTCCTTCCATTATACTATGCTGCCTCTTTACAATGCTTTATGGTATATCTAGGCAGATGCCCAGACTAGGAAATAGTATCCTGAATGACCACCCTGAGGATAGATAATTTGGGCTCCAACTCCTGGAAAAACCTCCTGCACAGTTAGCTCTCTCCCCTTAAGGCTTCAATGGCCACCTTTTTTTTTTAAGCTAACTATTCTGGGTGGAGGAGATAAGTGCTATACCATTTTGGTAAATATGACATCACCTCAGGCTGAAGTGCTAGTTAGGAAGAGATTGGCTCCATAATCTTCCCTGATGAGATGATTAATGAATCTAATGTATATCCATCATTTCACAATCTACTCTCCATCTCCACACAGTCCTGTTTTCTCATCCAATGGCATCAAGTCAGACCCAAGTCGGTTATCATGGTAAACACAGCTTTAATTTTTTTATTAATATTAATCATAAGCAACCTTTCTATAGACACCAGAATGCATTATGAATGTGTTCACAGGGAGGCAATAATATGGCAGTGATGACATTTCTTGGGCTTTTATTTCTTTTTTTTTTTAATATGGTTTAGCAGCAAGTTGTTCAAACAGAGGAGAGCGGAAGCTGATTAAATATCAGAGCTGGACTCTAATGAAAGAAAAGTCCATGGTAAATATGGGTTGATTGTTTTAAATTGAAAGCATAGGGAGGTGGATTTCAGGTGAACGCTGAGCAGCTCTATTCTTAATCCCGGCCGAGGCCGCCATGAGGTTTTTCATTTGGCTTACAAGATGGAGCTGAATTTCAACCAGTCCCTGCTGGCTAAAGGGAAAGCTTAGCCAGTGAGCCAAGCACCATATGCCCCTCTCTTTGGCATCCAGCAATATTGTCATTAATATCATGAGCAGTGAAGAGAAAGCTGAAACAGATAACCTTTACTTTGAGGGTCTAAGAAAGTATATTAACTTAGTTGTTTCCAGGAATTTCTCAGGCATAGCCAGGCCTGTAAGTAGAAATGCTGAATGAGATAAAAAGGATCTAGATAAAAACTAAACAAAGCCAATATTGAAAAAGCAACTTTTAAGAACATTTGCTAAGTTAAAAGGAAGTTGTGATCTATGTCAGGGAAAGATCTGCTCTGATGAAGTCCCAGATATTTTACTGTACCAAAGCATGTTAGTTTTATTACTCTTTAATGGGGATTAATATGTAGTTCTGTACTTGGTTTCAGAAAAAGAACCTCATAAGTACATAATAGGGAATACAATATAAGATAGAGCAGGATAAGAATTAGGAATAGAAAAGTTCTGGGGGTCTTAGTGGATTGCAAATTTAAATGAATCAATGATGTGACATTCAATATCACCTCCCCACAAGTTAATACTCTCCTATTCAACAATGAGAAGCACAGTGTCCAGAACACAATAAGTGAAACACTGAATTGTATCTTAAGTATTCTAATAGTTCAAGATGCCACATTTTATGAAGGTCATTGACAAGCTGCTAGAGAGGGGTGATGATGATAAAAGTCCCTAAGAAGGTATCTTTCCAAGCGGTAATTTGAGGAACTGAGATTCTTTAATCTAAAGATAAGAAATGTGTGGATGGCAGAGACATGACAGTTGTCTTTCAATATTTATTTATTTAATAAATTTATTTAAAATAAACTGTCAAGCAGGCCAGGGAGTAGACTTCCTTTTCTTTTTATCCTCCTTGTCAGGAGGCTAGAACTTGGAGGCATGATTGGGTAAAAGTTAAGAAGTTGATTCCAGTTTGATGTAAAGAAAAACCTAGTAGCCATTAGAACTAACTCAAATGGAAATGGGCTACCTTCTCTATCAGTTGAGATCTTCAGTCTTAGACATATCAGAGAAAAAATTTTCATTCAACTATAGGTTTGACTAGATAAACTCTGTAGTTCTAAGATTCTCTGATTTTATTATCATTGCCTTTCCAGGGCAACCAAAAATACATCACTGCCTATTACAGATGCTTTGACTACTCTAAATAATCTAAGTTACTGTCAAACATTTTGAAAAGATTGGAATTCAGCAAAAGAAAACCAAAGTTCATGCATTGGCATTCTATATTGGCAAATTCATTTCAATAAACCATGTATAAATTAAGTGTATGCTGTTTTGTTAAGCACCCGTTATATTATCTATAATAAAGAATTGCTTTAAGATGGAGCTAATGTCTCCGAAATTTTTAGTCCACCATATGTGATGAGTACCTTGCCTCCATGTGTTTAAGATAACTCCATTATAAGATAACCTGTTGCTGTCTCTGTTAATCCAGGGAATATAGAGCCTGTTAAAACAATATTGTTAAATGAATTGAGAACTAAAGAGAATAAAAACTCCTGTTCTTATATGCAGAAGCAATTCATTTTTAATGTTCCTAAACCCTAAAAAGAAAAAAAAAACAAAATTCTTCCAGATTAAATATTTATAGTTGATTCTGGTAGAAAAATAATTTTATTTTTATTTATTTCTACAAGCAAACTCAAGGTTTACTGATATTTCTACCTACCTACCCCCCAAAAAACTAGTATTTTGACAGTTTGTTAGGAATGATAGATTTTCATCGATTAAATAAACTTTTAAAAACATTATTTTTCTGACAGATTAATTGCCCTTGTTCCCTTAAATCACGAATCTACCTGCTTAATTGAGGATTGGGGATTACAAATCCAAAGATTTTGAATGATCCTAATAAAATAAAAGCAGCCATTTGTGGTCCTAGAATAACAGACAAGTATATAGAGAAAGAGTAGGAGTCTCATGAGATTTTATATATATGAAATGGGTTTTCAGGAATGCTTTAAAACCAATGCCAGGCCATAAACAATGCTGAGGCTAGCATCACTGCAAAAACTCGATAGTTAAGCATATTAGAAGAGGAATGATTCTAGCCCTTCAATATTCCAGTGTCCATAGAAGAAAGTGCTCAGTTCCTAATCTTCTAGAGTGGTTCTTTTCACTTCGGATCTAGTAGACTCAGTCATACAATAAGTAATTAACTCACAAATTCAATCAGATCTCAGGGCTCACTTAACAGGGAGAGTTCATGTAGCTCCTTAGTAGGCTTCAAAAGTGTTCTCTAGACTTGCTTGAATTTAAAGGTTATAGAACTGTTTTGTTCAAAACCTATTTGTGCAAATAAATTTATTTGGTTATTTGCCATCCTTATCCCCCCAAAAAAGAATGTTTTAGCTTACTGGCCATGATACTTTTCATTTAGGGATATATGGGGAACTCTCAAGAGGAGTATCCAATTTGTTGTGTTTTTTAAAGACATTTCAACCGAATTGGGGTTATACTAATAGCAGACATAAGGCAATTGAGGATCAATTATTTGCTAAATTTCATGGTGCTGATGATAAGAGATGAGAGAAGGGAAAGCTTTTGGTAGATTGAAGCAGTCAGGTAATACTTCATGGAGGATTTATACAACCTGGTTCTTAGAAAATAAGGAGCGTTAGAATAGCTAGAGGAAAAAAGAAGGGTATTCTGATCAGCAGGAACAGTGTGAATCAAGGTATAATAGAGAATAGGGAGGGAACCATTCTGAATAAAGAGGAAAGTTCAAGTTAGCCAAGAGTAGGGATTTTTTTTTTCATGCTTAATTTTGTTTTTCATTTACAATGGCAATGTTATATAGTGGCTAGAGGAATAGTTGTTAAACATTATTGATTCAGAACCCCTTTAAACTTGTAAAAATTATTGAGGACCCCTAAATATGTTTTGTTTATGTAGGTTATACCTATCAGTACCTATCATATTAAACATTAAAATGTATTTTGAAAAATGTATTAATTAATTTAAAATAACAACAGTAAATCTAGTATACATTAACAGAAATAACATAATTTATGACAAATAAAATTATATTTTTAAAATGTATATAGTTACTTTAGAAAAATCATATTTTCCAAGATAAAAGAAGCAATTTAAAGAGACAAGTAGCATTATTTTACTTGTTTTTGCAAATCTCTTTAATGTCTGGCTTAATAGTAGTTGTATTCTCATATTTGCTTCTACATTCAATCTGTTGCAATATGTTGTTTTGGTTGAAATATATGAAGAAAAACTGGCTTCATAGAGATAAGCAGTTGGAAAGGGAAGATCTTCATAAGCAAATAATATTTTAGTATTATTCTAAAAATAATTTTCACCTTGTAGACTCCCTGAAAAAGTGTCTCAGGCCCCAATTTTGAAAACCAGTAGGTGAGGACAATGATTTTGGAATAACAAAGACCTAACTTGAAGTCTTACCTCTGGAAATAACTGGTTGTGTGACTTGAGGCAAAAATCCCTTTTTTCCCCTAAGGCAATTGAGGTTAAGTGACTTGCCCAAGGTCACACAGCTAGGTAATGTTAAGTGTCTGAGAGCAGATTTGAACTCAGGTCCTCCTGACTTCAGGGCTGGTGTTCTATCCACTGTGCTGCCTAGCTGCCCCACTGGGGCAAAATCCTTCAGCTCTCAGATATTGCAGCAAATCCCAAAGACTATAAATTGAAGAATAGTTGTGGATCTGGATTAAGAGGGTGAATTTCTTTGTCAGAAATTCCTTATTCAGTTTCAGTCCAAATATGTATATCATTTTCTGTCTACTATTCATCTATCTGTCTATCAATAGATATAGATAGATAGATAAATATACTTAATTATTCTTTTTCCTCGTACCAAACTTCAAAAATGATTTATTTAAATATAAAAAATAACAAAATTCACCTGAAAAAATATCAAGAATAAGAAAGGAATCATTTTTTTAAAATGTGAAGGAAGGTTGCCTAATTTTTCTCTTTTTAAAATTAATTATTTCATTATTTTATTCTGGTTATATATGTATATTAACTTTTTAATACATACTTCTTTATAGATCATTTTGGTAAAGAAAAATCAGAAAAAAAGGGAAAAACCATTAGAGGAAAAAAAAAGTGGACATAGCATGTGTTGATTTACATTCAATCTCCCATAGTTCCCTTTCTGGATGCAGATGGCATTTTCTATCCAAAGTCTATTGGAATTACCTTGAATCACTGAACTGCTGAGAAGAACCAATTCTTTCATAGTTGATCATTGCACAGTCTTGCTGTAACTATGTACAATGTATTCCTGGTTCTGCTTGTTTTGCTCAGCATCAGTTCATATAAATCTTTCTAGACCTTTCTAAAATCAGCTTGTTCATCATTTCTATAGAACAATAATATTCCATTGCTTTCATATTCTATAACTTATTCAGCTGTTGCTCAATTAATGGGCATCATTTCATTTTTTGCTATCACACAAATTGCTGCTACAGATATTTTTGCTCATGTGGGTCTTTTCCCTTCCTTTATGATTTCCTTGGGATGAAGACCCAGTAGGGACATGGCTGAGCCAAAGGTTCTTAATTATTCTTGATGAAAATTTATTTTTGGTGCAAATAGCTCCTTTAAGAAATCTGAATGTAAAATGCTCAGTTTGTGTCATTTTACTTGAGTGAAAAGGCCTCAGAGAGAATCAGAAATAGTTGGGATTAGGCATAAGTGATTTCATATTCTTTTACTACCACAAAAGCAACTGAGAGACAGAAAGAGAGACAGAGACAGAGAGACAGAGAGACAGAGACAGAGACAAATAGAAGAGACAGAAACAGAGACAGAGAGGAGATAGAAACAGAGACAGAGAGAGACAAAGACAGAGAAACCGAGACAGAAACAGAGACAGAAAGACAGAGACAGAGACAGAGACAGACAGAGAGAGAGAAAGAGAGAGACACACAGAGAGAATGATGGAATAGAAGCAATAAAGATATAAATGTAAATGGTATTCCAAGGTGGGCTACTCTGAAAAAGGAGAAATATTGGACTGAATGAATTTGAGATATCTTAGAGCCTGGATATTTCCAATACATAGCCATAATGATGGCAGCTCATGTTTAAATAATTAATGCTTTATGGTTTGTGTCTGCTTTTTGTAAAGCAAGTGCAAGTATCAGTGTCCCCATTTTGCTAGCAGAGAATTTAAGAGGTTTGCCTGCAATGGCTGAGGTTTTAAGCAATAGGAGTCAGGAAGATCTAACTTGAAAATTCATCTCAAATATTTACTAGCAATGAGACTTTCATCAAATCACTTAATAGCTGTTTGCTTCAATTTCCTCAATTTCATCCCTCTAAATAAAAAGGAGAGGGATTGGACTCATTGCCCTCTGAAATATCTTCTAATCCTCGATTGATAGTGATCCTCTAACTAAATAAATAGTATAATAATTTTATCTCCATTTTAAAGATATGGAAGCTAAGGTTCAGAGAGATAAGATGGATAACTTGCCCCTGCTTACTCAAATAATGAGCTCTTATAAAATGGACCTTAAACCAAGGTCCTCTGATTCCAACTCAAAGAGTTCTTCCCACTGCCTCTCTAACAAGGTTGATTTTAGGCAAATAAAGAAACTCAGTTTTCACGTCTATAAAATGATCATGGATATGCTCCTGCATTCCAGGATCCCTTCCAGAGTGCATTCAATTAAGTTCTATATTGTGTCACCCATTGCACCATCTTTTCTAGCCCTATATCTTGTGATCCAGATGGGTATTCTCCATCTTTTTTGCAATGTCACATTCCTTTTATTTCCAGGGAGGTTAAAATGTTATATATAAACTTTAAAAAATGAAAAGAAAAAAGAAAGAAAGAAAAGAAAAGAAATCTCTCTCTTCACTCTTTCAACTTTAGAATAGCTTTAAATTGAATCTTAGCAAATGGAGAAAAGTACAGAATTTCTTGCCTCAGCTAGTTTCCCATTTCTAATTGATTTTTCTTCTGTAGCCTCTCCAACTCCTGAGCTCTGCATGGCCCAAATGTTTTAAAAACTTTTTCCCATAAAGATTTCATGACTCCAAATCTGTGTTTGATTATTTATTTGCTTCCACTGGGCTTTGTGCTCGGACCACGGCCAAGACAGGAGAGCCCAAAGGAAATCTCACTGGTTATGTATTATGTATTTGCTGTCGCTTGGGTTCAGGCTGCAATGGGGAGTATGACGTCTTCACCCATCTTGGCATTTACTCTGCTATTTGCTTTATGTGAGCATTTACTTTTCAGCTGAGGTTATGTTTAACAGGGGCCAACTGCTCATGAGCCAAAAACACCCCAGGAAAATCTGAAGGGAGGTGGGAAGTGGGCATCACTTCTGGTTTTAATTATTGCATGGGTACCTGTTGATTTCATCTAGGATCTAACCTTTTATTTGTACTCTCAAATCTCCCAACACACACATAAACACACATACACACACACACAAATACACACTCAAAAATGAAAAGTGAAGATATTTGTGATCATTTTTAAAAGAGGGATTGGACAACCTGTGAATGAAACCTCTAAATGCACCTGAATGGTAATCCATACATTGATTGGGAATCAGGAGACTTGAACCCAAATCAACATTCTGAGTGATCTTAGAAAAGTCACTGAATATCTTTGTGCCTTGATTTTCTCATCTGTGAAATGGAGAGACTGAGCTACTTGATCAGTTAGATTTCCAGGAAATCACTGATAGAGTTAATACTGGATTTCTTTACTGATATTCTTTCCACCAACATAAAATAGGATCTTTGGTACTTGACTGGATTATTGGCTAACAATTAAACACCTTGAACTGATACATATATGCAATTAAATATCTCTTCAAATTTGGTTTTGGGAATATATCTATATCATTTTCTAAATAGAAACTATTAATAGAAATAGAGACTTTATATAGAAATTCTATAGAGTTTTAATTTTAATTCTCATTTGAATTTATTATATCGAGAGTGTAAGATTTGATGTTAAAAAGAGCCTTGCTTTTTAAATCATATCACTGATATTTAATACCTATGTGAATATGAGTAAGTCATTTAACCTCCATTAGATTGTTTTCTCATCTATAGAATGGGTGTAATAACAATAACAATAATAGTAGTAGTAGTAATATACACATAACTCACAAGGATGTTGTAAGGATCATTTGGTGCAGGTATAAAATGTTTTATTAATCCCAAGTACATATAGATGTGATATAATACTATTGTTATTTTTGAGGCAGGTATAAAATGTTTTTTAACTGTAAGTGCTATATAGATGTGATATTAAAAACTATTCTTATTTTTAAAACATTTATTATTATTTTGAATAAATATCAAATATTGTTTTGAATAATAGTGTGAAACTAGTTTCAAGCAGGAAGGGGAATAAACAATTTTGACAAGGACATATATGGCTGGATAAGGGAAGTGAACCAATCCACAGAATTAGAAAGTTGAAAATTACCTCAGTGGCCATCAAATCCAGCTTATATATATATATATATATATATATATATATGAATTGGAATCCCCATTCTGACATATGTAAGTGGTCGTCTAAGAACTGTACCAGTATATAGAAAACATTAAAGGATCCAGAAAAAGCCTTGAGTTCATTGGGCAAATCCAGCATGGAGAATTCTTTGAAGGACTTGAAAAGGGACCACAGAAGTTAGATGATGTAGTGGGATAGTGATCTGCACTTTTAAAGAAAGTACCTACAACAATAAAGCCTCAGATTCATAAAAATATTGAACACTGGCTTAGTAAACCATTTTTATCTTTCCAAAACAATGGATCATAGGACAGAGTAAGTAAGAAAGTAACTTAAAATTTGAAAAAAAACATTTGCTTTATTATTTAACATAGAATCAAAACTAAGAGTTTGGTTATCCTAGAATGCCTAAGAATAATTTCATTCTTTTCGCAGAACATTTCCCCTCATTTGTCTTTACTATATTTTAGAAGTTTATAAAAGGTTCTAGAATGTTGTTCTTGTGACCAGCTGGTGTTGTATGGTATTTCAAAACTAAAATGTCACTCTCATGATATGGTATAATGTATAATATATATGCTACAATCTAGCATGGTGGGGCATATTATGGCATAGAATATCACAGCAACAAGATGTGTTCAAATTTTTTTTTTGATGTTTATAGAGGTGCATGATCATGGACTGCTCATTTCCTCATGTGTAAATGTATATTATAATAATATTTGAAATATCTCATATTATATATGCAATTATGGCATTCAAGTGGTACATACAAACAGACATATACAAACATATACATATGCACATATATATGTAGATATTATATATTTAAAAATTTTACCAATTTTAAAGTACTATATAAATGCAATTTGATATTTGATACCTAAATCAGGGAGAAGAAAACTATAGACCAATTTCCCTAGTGAATATTGATGCAAACATTTTGAATAAAATATCAACAAGGAGATTTAAACAATATATCACAAAGATCATATACAATGACCAGGTGAAATTCATGCAAAGAATGCAAGGCTGCTTCAATGTTAGGAAAACTATCAACATAACTGATGATATCAATAACAAAGCCAACAAAAATGAAATGATGATCTCAATATATACAGGAAAATGTTTTTTTTTTTGATAAAATACATTTATTCTGATTAAAAACCTAGAGAGCAGAGGAATAAATGAAGTTTTCCTTAAAATGAGTGTTAATATCTATCTAAACCCATCAGCAAACATTATCTGTAAAGGAGATGAGGTAGAAGACCTCCCCATAAGATTAGGGGTGAAGTAAGGATGCTCATTATCATCAGTATTATTCAATATTGTACTAGAAATGTTAGCTACAGCAATAAAACAAGAAAAAGAAATGCAAAGAATTAGAATAAGCAATGACTAAACAAAATCATTTTTTGCAAATAATGTGATGATGTGCTTAAAGAATCCTAGAGAATTAACTAAAAAACTGATATAATTAACTTCAGAAAAGTTGCAGGAGATGAAATAAATCTGTATAAATCATCAGCACTTCTATATGTCACCAACAAAGTTCAGAAGGAAGAGATTTAAAGAGAAGTTCCATTTAAAATAACTGTAGACAATATAAAATGCTTGAGAGACCATCTATCAAGACAAACCTAGGTACCTTATGAACAAAATTACAAAAGAAAAAAAAATTCACATAAACTAAGTTAGATCTAAATATTTGAAAAATAATAATTGCTCATGGGAGGAGGACAAACCAATGTAATAAAAATGACAATTATACCTAAATTAATCTATGTATTCATGCCAGACCAAACCTTTCAAATAATTATTATACATTTTCTTCTCCAGTTCTTTTTACAGATGAGGAAGAGGGGTAAATGGGCTTAATTAATTTGCCCATGGTCACACAGCAAGTAAGTGTCTGAGATCATATTTAACTTAAGAAAATGAGGTGATTTTTTTTTCTGATTCAAAGCCTTTCATTCTATCCACTTAGCCAGACAGCTATCCCATCATGTATTGGGTAAAGGCAAATGCACTGAAAAATAGGAATTAATAATTCATCATTCAGGTGTGTTGAGGCAGCTATTTGTTGACCTTATAATGACAGAAAGGTCTGTCATCTTCCTAAGGCATATATCCTAAACAGAAAAGAGAATATTACAAGACATCAAACAAGATGACAACTTTTTGTTTTTCTTGCTTGTTCCCATTGAAGGCAAGGAATATGAAGGAAAAAAAACTAATTAAAATGGAGAGCTGTTTTGGTAGTGTCTGAGAACAGGATTTGGTTTTCATATCCTGACTTAAAATAAAAGCCAACATATTTCTGGCCAGAGATTGAGTACATCTAAGAAATGCTGTTAAGAATGCTTTTTTTTCTTTTTAATTTTTACTTATTTTTTTATTTTTTTGCTTAGGCAATTGAGGTTAAGTGACTTACCCAGGGTCACACAGCTAGGGAATGTTAAGTGTCTGAGACCAGATTTGAACTCAGGTCCTCCTGACTTCAGGGCTGGTGCTCTATCTACTGCACCACCTAGCTGCTCCAAGAATGCTTTTTTCAAGTGTTTTCAAAATCTCCTTAATAGCCTTAAATTTTAAAAGATGAATGTGAGAGGTGTTTTGTCTGCTATGTATATTCCCGAAGGTTGATACTATGGAGAGTAGCCACATATAAGTAAATGCAATATCTGTGTTATTTATCTATTCACAGAAGCAAAAGAAAAGAAAAGAAAGAATCCAGTAAGGAAACCTATGGTCTCAAGTGTCTATATATAAATGCATTAAATTTAGGCAAGAAACAAGAGGAATAAGTAGTTGTAACACAAAGGAAAAAAATTTGGTCATATAAAATCATTGAAATTCTTCAAGTAAATTCTGGATTCTTCTCTTTGATACTGTCTTTTGTCTAGGTTTTCATGATATTTGCTCTCTCCTTATTCTCCTTTTACTTATCTGACCACTCCATGTAAGTCTCCTTTACTAGGTGATCACCCACATAATGCCTCCGAACCATGAAAGTCCCTAAAAACTCTGTCCTGAGTTCTTCCCTTTTCCCTCCATACTATTTCACTTGGTCATCTAAACAGCTCCCATGATTTCAATATTATCTGTATGAAGATGACACATGTCTTGGCCAAACTTCTCTCCTGACTTCTAGTTAGCCTGTCAGTTGTTATCTATCCTTTAATAAAGTCTCTCCCCACTCCAATTCATCCTCTACTCAACTGTCAAATCAATCTTCCTGAAGTATTGTTCTGACCATATCACTCCACTTTTCAATAAACTCCAGTGACAACCTATTGCCTCCAGGATCAAATATCAAATTCTCTGGTTGACTTTTTAAGCCACTTATAATCTATCACCTCCCACCTTTCCAGTCTTCTTGCAATTTACTGTTTTCCAACAATTCTGGCTTTTCCTCATACATGACATTTTGGCGCAACCATCCATTTTCATTGACTCTCATGCTTAGAAAACTTTTCTCATCATTTTTATTTCCTGGCTTCCCTTGTTTTAATTAAAATACCATCTTCTGCATTAACCCATTACTGATTCTCCTGAATTATAATTGTCTTCCCTCTAAGAAAACCTACAATTTATCCTGTGTATGTCTTAATCGAGCATGGTTATTTCCATGTTATTTCTCCCATTAGATTGTGAACTCATTGAGAGACTATGTCTGTGTATATATTTTCCCTTTCTTTGTATTCCTAGAACTTAACATATTGTGTAACACATCACAGTTGTTAATAAATTCTAGCTGAATTTTAAAAATTAATAGACAAAGTAAGTAGGTTTAGTGTAGCACTCTATATGAAGAAAGATTATTCATTATAAGGGAATTGAGAAGCCATGATATGGAAGTTTAATAGAATCTGGAGAAAAGTCAAAGAAATGATTATGTCTTTGAGTATACCACAGATAACCTAGACAGAAAAAAAGAGAAAATAGATGAGAAGTTTGGGAAACAGGTCACAAATATGGTAAAAGCATGATAAAATAACTATAGAAAATATAAAATACTTGGGACTCTTTTGCCCAGACAAACCTAGACACTATATGAACAGAATTACAAAACGCTTTTCACATAAAGTCAACTCTAAACAATTGAAAAATATTAATTACTCATCACTAGGTGAAGCCAATATAATGAAATGACAATTGTATCTAAATTAATCTGCTTATTCAGTGTCAGATCAATCAAACCTCCCAAATAATTATTGCACATTTCCTTTTCCAGTTAATTTTACAAATGAAGAAACTGAAGCAAATAAAGTTAAGTGACTTGCCCAGGGTTACACAGCTAATAAGTGTCCAAGGCCAGATTTGAATTCATCAATAAGATGAGTTTTCCTTATTTCAGGTAGCAGGAGGTCTATAGAGGAGTATTCCACTATACTGTACTTGACTCTCTGCTGTTTAATAATTTTATCAGTGATTTAGATAAAAGCATATATGGTATGCTTTTCAAATTTATAGATAATCTAAAGCTGGAAGAACAAGCTTATAAAATGAGGATCTAAAAGACTTTATAGGCTCATGTATTGGTACTGAATCTAATAAGAAATTTAGTAGAGATAAATTTTAAATCTTGTATTTAGGTATATAAAATCCATTTAAAAGTTGAAAATGTTATAGATATTCATAAATATCTGTTATTCTGAAAAATATCTGGAGATATTGGTAGACTGCAAGCTTAATCTTAATTTGCAATGTGATGTTACAACTCAAATAATACTATCTTGGACTGCGTTAAAGGCATGGCTTCCAGGAATAAGAAAAGTATGATTCCCTTAAGAGACTTAGTCTGGATCATTGTGTTCAATTGCAGTGGCCTTGGCTTAAGAAGAAATTGATAAGTTAAGTAATGTCCAGAATGTAATCAGAAAGGAAAATTGCCTTCAATCCATGTCATAGCAGTTGTGAGGTCTGATTTACCTTATCTTGAGAACCATTTAGAAAATTGGGGGAGGAGGGGACAATAGAAGTTATAGCAGGGGCTCTGCTTGCCTTTAGGGATGACCTTGCTTACTATCTGTACATAGGGCTCAGATTTTCTCAAGACAGAATTGACTGAATATATATATATGTGTGTATGTATATGTACATATACACACATACGTGTGTACACAAACACACACATATATATATATATCAATTTCATCAGACAATATATACATATATATATATGCATATAAATACAGAGAGATAGAATAGTAGATAAACAGATATATGATTGAAAGGTAGATAGACAGATGATTGACAGAAACACAGACAGACTCAGATAGATGATAAATAGACACAGATAGATGATAGATAGATGAAAGGTAGATAGATGGACAGACAGGTAGATGATAGATAGATAAATATGTACAAACAGACACAGATATATTGATGATAGATAAACATACAGACAGATAAATGATTGATAGACAAATAGACATAGATAGATAGACGATAGGTAAATAGGTAGGCAAGTAGATAGATGATAGAGAGATAGATAGCTAGATAGATGATAAAAAGATGACAGATGATAGATAGATAGATGATGATGATAATAAATGGATGGATAAATGATATGTAGTAAAAAAAAGATGACAGATAGATGATAGAGACAGATGTATAGATAGATGATAGATACATAGATATATAGATAGATAGTAGAAAGATGACAGAGATAATAGACAGACAAACAGATAGATAGATAGATAGTCTGATGAAATTTTAATGTTTACCTAGAAAGCCCTATTTTCACCATCATCCTGGCTCGTGTCCTAGTTTTTCTTTGTTGCTGACTCAGTCAATTAGTCTTATTCCCCTCTGATTATCATATTTGCAGCTGTGTTTTTACCTTCTGGGTAGATTGCCCAGACTATCCCTTCTGAAGTCCAGGTTCCTGTCTAAAACGTTACATAATGTACCAATGATCTCATGGAGTGACATTATTCCTGGGGAAATTTGTAACAGGCTGTCATGAAATTCCAGAGAAACTTCTCTAACTAGGTTACCCAGACCTCATCAATCAATCCCCAAGCATTCATTAAATGCTCACTAAGAAAGGCAACAGGGTGCAGAAGGAAAAATGTGATTATGAAGCCAGAAAGATTTAGGTTTGGATCTTTCTGACACATTGGTTGTAGGCTCTGGACAAGTCACAACCTCTTAGTGCCCTAAGCTGTTCTCTAAGTCTATAAGTTACCAACCTGGATTGATTGAGGAAATTTCTTTCTTTCTTTCTTTCTTTCTTTCTTTCTTTTTTTAATATTCAATCTCTAGTTTTGTTTCTTTACTTGGAATTCCTTATATTAATGAAATGTCTGATTAAGTCTTTATAAGTCAAACATTATACTGTGCTGTTGATAGAAAGTAAAATTGCTTCTTTTGGGAAATTTACAGTCCAACAAAAGGGGAAGTATCTGTCTATTCCTCTACCTATATATCATTTATCTAGATCTAATTATGTATGTATTTGTATGTGTATGTGCATAATGCGTAGATATGTGTATGTTTATATGTATATATGTATATATACACCCCCATGTGTATGTATGTGTATATTTTTATATATACACACACATATGTATATATACATCCCCCTCTGTGTAGGTATATATGTGTGTGTGTGTGTATATATATATATACATGCATATATATATACATCTCTCTATCATCATCTATACATCTATCTATCTATCATCTATCTGTAATCTTTTTTTAACCATCTGTCATTTATCTGTCCATTTATTATCATCATCATCTGTCTATCATCTGTCATCTTTTTATCATCTATCTAGCTATCTGTGTATCTGTCTATCTATCTGTCTATCATCTATCTACTTGCCTACCTATTTATACACACACACATATATACATACACAGAGGGGGGGATGCATATATACATATATATGTATACACACACACACAAACTGTGTATAAATGTACACATACACACATCTCATATTCACACATTGGGGCTCTAAGAATCAGCTGCAACCCTAGATTCTAATACAATATTAAATAGTAATGGTGACAGTGGGCAGCCTTGTTTCACTCCTGATCTTATTGGGAATGGTTCTAGTTTGACTCCATTACATATGATGCTTACTGAAGGTTTTAAGTAGATACTACTAATCATTTTAAGGAAAAGCCCATTTATTCCTATACTCTCCAGTGTTTTTAATAGGAATGGGTGTTGGATTTTATCAAAGGCTTTTTCTGCATCTATGGAGATAATCATATGGTTTTTATTAATTTGGTTATTAATATAATTGATTATGCTAATAGTTTTCCTAATATTGAACCAGCCCTGCATTCCTGGTATAAATCCTACTTGGTCATGATGTATTATCCTGGGGATGACTTTCTGTAATCTTGTTGCTAAAATTTTATTTAAAATTTTTGCATCAATATTCATTAGGGAAATGGGTCTATAGTTTTCTTTCTCAGTTTTCTCCCTTGCAACCCTAGATTCTAGAAGTAATCCTACGGAGTTATTTTTCCCATATTGTTGCTCCCCAACAATATGTATCTTATTAACACTCATCCAGAAGCCTCAATTAGTTCTTTTCAAAGACTTTACCTGAAATGACAAACAAGAATAGTAGCTAAAAACATCTGCCAGCCTTCCCAAAAACCTTTGTATTCACAGGTCCACAAATCACAAAGTTGCATTGAAAGACTGGGTTCAATTTTAGAAAGCAGTGGTAGTGACCCATGTAGAATTTGTGTGTGTTCAAGAGCAAGTGACAACTTTGTCACTTTCTTGCTTTAGTTAGTAGCCAACATCTTTCTTTTTTATAGATATGTCATACCCTTAAAGTTTCATCTGCTGTTAATGACTTTCTGTATCCATTTGTATCTTTGATGTAGTGCTTCACCCTACTACTAGCACTTACCTTAGCTATTACTTAGCTATTACGTTGCCATTCCTATGGACTTCTGCCATCTTGTAGTTTTCCCAGAATTTTCAGATCTTTCAAAATCCACAATATCATCATTTGGGATACTTCTTTCTTGAGGTTGCTGCTCAGTCACCCACCCAGGGAAGAAATTAGAAGCCAAGTAGGGAACTTTTGGTGATGAGCTGTATATGACCAGAAGCCAATCCCCCTGTCCTACCAAAAATATGCTAGCCAGGAAAGGTAATTGAACAAGCTCAGAGTTGGAATGAGGGAAGCTCATGTGGTAATACAAAAATATATATATAATGTAGAGCTAGTTGTGTTATTGCTGTGTCATTTTTTTAAATTTATAGCTCTTTGAGCACAGTTCCAAAATGTTCTCCAGACTGACTGGTTCAGTTCACAACTCCAAGAATGCATTAGTATTCCAATTTTTTTTCACATTCTCTCCAACATTTGTCATTTTCCATTTCTATCATGTTAGATAAATTTCCCTTGCTACTGATTATTTGGAGGATTTTTATAGGACTATTGATAACTTTGATTTCTTCTCTTGACAAGTGGCTATTAATGTTCTATTACCATTTATCCACTGGGGAATGACTATTGTTTTTATTAATATGACTTAGTTACCTATACATTTGAGAAATAAGATTTCTATCAGAGAAATTTATTGTAATTGTTCTAGTTTTCTACTTTCCTTCAAAGTTTGCTACATTGGTTGCTTGTGCAAATCCTTTTTTTAATTTAATGTATTCAGAATTATGCCTTTTATCTCATATGGTATTCTCTAAATTTTGTTTAAGTACATTTCCCTTATCCATATACCTGTTAAGTAACTTTTTCATGCTCCCCTAATTTGCTTGTGATATAGCCTTTTTGATTTAGGTCATGTATATATTTTAAGCTTATCTTGACATAAAAGCTCCTAGTTTAGAAAGAACATGTTTTATAAATATGTCTCATCACACTTGCTCACAAACATAGATTATGTCAATGGCAAAAGTTTTCTCTTTATAAATGGATTCACTATGTGGTTTTTTGAAATAAATTCCAAGAAAGTACTAAAAATTATTTGATCTATAAAAGTTTTTAGCACAAATTCTTAGATTTAATGAAATAAGGCAGAATAATATAAAAATAAGAAATTCATATTAGTTTACCTAAGCCTTGGAATTGACTTGTTGAATATGTACAGTTCAGCTTTGGGGAGCACTTTTGTCCTGCTAGGCTATCAAAACAAACAAATAAAAATTTGTATCGGAAAATTGCTTTGTGAATTGGTAACCTGTCCCTCTGTGTGTGTGTGTGTATGTGTGTGTGTGTGTGTGTGTTTTCAGCATGAAATGGTATAGAGGAAAAAAGATAGAGAAGGGAGACAGGTAGGAAGGTAGGAAAGAAAGGCAGAAGAAAAGGAGGGAATGAAGGAAGGAAGAAAGGGAGGGAGGGAGGAAAAAAGGAAGGGTAAAAAGGGGGTGGGAAGTACAATCAGGTTTTGCCATATGCTTTGCACTGGCTACAAAGAAACAGTTTTGTCTTTAAATCTATCTGAAAAGGCACAGTTTTTCTTTCTTTCTGATGGTATCCAAAAGTACATGTTGTTTTCACCCATAGAATGGGTACAATCTGAGAAGGTATTTTGAGGAAGTGCCCCTTCCCTCAAGTCCTTTAAGTCCTAAGAAGTGGGTTGGTCTATTTTGTTCATCCTTTTTGGTTCTAAGTTCAGGAAGTAGATTTCTCAGAGCTGAGAACTTGAGTCATAGAGTCAGGATTCTGGGATAAATGTGCTGCCAACCCAGAAAGGAAACTCTGAGAATCAAGGGTGCTAGAAAAAAAAAATAAAGAGAGTGAACTCAGACCTCCCTAGAGACAGATGTAGAGAGGATTGTGACTTGTAAATAGTTTGGTGAAACATCTGCATAGGTAGTGGCTTAAGTCCATGGCCTACTTAACAGTTCCAGGGAGGAAGGAAAGAAAGAAGGAAGGAAGGAAAAAAGGAAGGAAGGAATGAAGAAAGAAAGGAAGGAAGGAATGAAGGAAGGAAGGAAGCAAGAAAGGAGGGAGGGAGGGAAGGAGGGA
>JAJPUD010002499.1:93303-135172 GCA_023553655.1 Myrmecobius fasciatus
TAGGTGGCACAGTGGATAGAGCACCAGCCCTGAAGTCAGGAGGACCTGAGTTCAAATCTGATCTCAGACACTTAACATTCCCTAGCTGTGTGACCCTGGGCAAGTCACTTAACCCCAATTGCCTCAGCAAAAAAAAAAAAAAAAATTACTCTGAAGTTACTTAGAACTATTTTGAAGGCTCTCCCCATTCCACCCCACAAATGCAAGGACAGAAAGCTTTGCCTTTAAAGAAGGCTCAGCTCTTCTAAGAAGTTTTCATTTATTTTGCCCTCTTTATTTCTCTCTCTAATATATTTTGATTTCTTGATGAGGTAGATGCCTACTGCTCTTTTTTATTCTCTCCACATTTATGTTGACAGGTACAACTTCTGGTTGAACTCTTATTTCTATCACATTTCTATGTTATTGTCTTTGTAGATCTCACCTTTTCTTTCACTATGGTATGCATATATGGCTATATGAATGTTAGTATATATTTGAATTTATAGTTAAAAAATATATATGTTAATCTCACTTTGGCATTTACTACTTGTGTATACCCAAGCAAATAACTCAATTTTTCATTTTCAGTTTTGTAATTCTTAGGATAACACAAGATCTACCCCAGAGGGTTTTTTAAAATTTTTTTGGTGATGATCAAATAAAATAATGTATGTGAAGTGCTTTCCTTAAAGTACTACATAAATGCAAATCATTATTATTTTATCATCATCATCATTAGTAGTAGTATTTTTCATGAATGTATTAATTTATTTTGGTGGGACTTTGTAATGGACTTTACTTCCAGAAATATCTATTCACAAAGAAGATAATATGGTATAATGGGTATTCCCCTACATGCTGAGTCATGAGGCCTATTCTACCTTGCCCCAATGATGATGACTTCTAAAGTGGAGAGTACGGGTAGATCTCAGAAGTACAATTCTTGAAATTTTTTTTCTATCGTTTCCATTTCCCCAATAAAACCCACTAAAACTTTCCTCTTTTTCAACACACACACACACACACACACACACACACACACACACACACACACACTATCATCATAATCATCATCATCATCCCGTTGGGAAGAGCCTTTAATGACATCCTTTTATTTCTCCGTATAATATAAGTAATTTCCCTCAGCAGCTGGAGTTTTTTATCCTGGAATATCTTTCTGCCATGTTGACCCCCTTCATCCATTAGAGCCAGTTAGGTTATGCAGTGAATAAATGCTGAATCTCAAATCAAGAAAACCTAAGTTCAAATATAGATTCTGACATTTAATCACAAGTGTGTGACCCTGGTCAGGTCACTTAATTGCAAATTAAGTTTCCTCAGCTGTCAAATGAGAAGAAAAATGACACCTACTCTTATGAGTCATGTTGAATTCCTCACTCTTGCTTACCTTCCATAGTTAATCTGTTGATAAAGCTTGTCAATTTTACCTTTGTATCAACCATCTCACTGATGTAGATTATCATCACTTCTGGGGCTCTTATATGGTATCTTTCTTTAAATTTGCCATGGGGATACACCCTTCTGCAATCTTTCTCTTGTGTGAACCCCACTCAAGTGCACATACTTTCCTTCAGTTATCTCTTATTCCTGTTTATTCTTGACCCACCCATCTTTTAATCCACTCCCACATGTCTCAGGTTACATCATAGATACTTTTTCTCCTGCATAATTTTTTGTTTACAGTGGGTCACAGCCTCCTGTACTTACCTCTCTAATTGTTCTTTTGATTTTGTTCCTCTTGCAAAGAGGTGACTTCTTTTTGCTATATATATAGGAGATATAGCAAAATAAACAGTCATCCATTCTGGGAAATGTAAGGGATCCCCATGGATCATCCAGTTTCTTCCTCAAAACATGAATCCAATCTACTATCAAGTAGTCACTTAGCTTCTACTTGAGTCTTTTGAGTGACAGAGGACTCATTATCTAATGAAGTAACCCCATTCTTTTGGAAACAACTCTGCTAGAAAGTTTTCATTATTTCTACTTCCTGAGCTGAAAACTAAAGTTCTATAACTCATTTTTCAACTTTTTAAAAAATCTTTCATAACTACAGCTTGTCCCAAGAGTCTTAGCAAACCTTTAAGCCTTAATAATTTCAGCTGAAAACTTTTAATAAATAGATGTTTATTATTTATTTTAAAAAATATTATTGTTTTTCTTATTAAGATTTAACATAATATATGGAAGAATTGCACATGTTTAATATATATTGGATTGCTTGCCATCTAGGTGAGGGGTGGGGAGAAGGAAAAGAAAAAAAAATTGGAACACAAGGTTTTACAAGTGTGAATGTTGAAAACTATATATACAGGTATTGTGAAAATAAAAAGCTTTATAAAAAAGATCCCATCTAATGCTACCGTATGATATATACCACTCTAATTGATTTTTTAAATGTTTTAATGTTTAATGTTTAAAAACATTCATCACTGACTCTCTTTAGTGACTGAAAAGATTGCATTGGTAATCCTACCCTTAAGATCATACCAAGAAGGAAGTTTGGATGCAGGCATAACAATTCTGACATGATACCACTAAGAAAAATGGAGCTGCATCAGATGATGACAGTAGCTAATCAAAAGTATGTTCTCTATCAATTGAGAAAGTTTTATCTGGAAACTGTTATACACCAAGCATAATGAGGGGGTTCCCTATTTTATTAAAACGTAAATTGCTTTATTTAAAGTTGCTAAAACTATATAAGTGAAAAAGGAACATGAGCAACTAAACTCTAAAATTATTTCTTTCATAAGTTTGTAGCATTTATACTTCTGAAGTTATTAAAATTTAAAACTTCACTAAGACTTTGGGGTCATGATTTTATTCTTAGTACAGCAACAAAGTGCATGATATGAGACTTTCTTCTTTTTGGTGGAGATAAATGTCTTCCTCTTCCTGAAGGGTAGGGAAGAGTTGGCAAGACAAAGAGAGCTTCAGTCTTCTAGGGGACTACACAAGCACCAAGTCACTTTGAGTAATTCTAGCTTCCAGGTTCAAGAGAGAAAATGGAAGAGGTCAACTTCATTTCAAGTTATTAAAGGGAAAAAACTCTGGGAATACATATGAGCAAATGGCAGTCATCATTATGTTCCTATTCCTGGCTTTTACTATTCCAGAGACTCTTGGAGGTTTTCCCTTAAGTGAGATCTAGAACTTTTTCTCTCAGTTAAGCTGTCATCTCATTTCCATTGAGAGAGCTTCTTTTCTGTCTCGTCTGCTACATATTCTCCTGTGCATATTTTCTCTGATTTCTGTTTCTCTCTATGAAAACATGAGTTTCTTTGATATTATCCATGTGTGTTCTCTATAGAATTTGTATTTGATAGGAAAGGGGATCATTGAATACAGAGCTTGGAACTCCCTTTTCCCCCAAAGAATGAGAAATGGCAAGTAAAAGTTAGGTTGAATCTGCACTAATATTATTTAAGAGAACAGATAGTTATAATGCTAGTTCTGGTGCTGATTTCCTGTTCCTCCTCCTGGCAGGAATTAGTCTCCCTTGGAGGAAAGAAGAAAAGAAGCTAGAGGTGACTATTCTGCCTCCCTTTGAGTCTGACAATAATTCCATCCTGCTATAGGGGAATAATCTCATTTAAAAATAGTTGTTCACCACACCCAGGCCTCTCCTTAGGCTCTTAGAAACTTAGCCACTTACCTGCTTAAGTATATAGTTAATGGCAAAGTTGATTGTAGAATCCAGACCTCCTAAGTTCCAGGAAAATGTTCTTTCTAGTAGACTATATCTCAGAAGTTGTGGCCAGGCTGAAAAAGTGGACAGTTGGGTAAGTGGAAGTTGGGTAGAACACATGGATGCATCCCAAATCTGTGGACCATTCCAAGGCAAGGTAGGGCAGGTGACCAATGAAGGCACCTGGGTTCCTGTAGGAGTCCTTGACCCGTTGGGAAGTAGCAGCAGCAGGACTTGCTTCAGGCAAGCAGCACAAAGCTATGCTCGGCTGAATAGAACAGCAGGCCTGCTCTCATTCAATCAGAGCCATATGGGCCTGCTTGGGGGAAGTCTATGTGAATACTTGAAGGAATACTGCAGGTGGATGAGAAAGAGAAAAATCGAGCATTATATTGGATAACCATCTAATACATGTAAATTTTGAACAAAGACAAATTCACTCCAAATTTAATTCCATGCTAGCATTTGTTGAGAGTATACCTAGCTCCGTGCTTAGTGCTATAGGAGATATAAAGTGTAAGGTATAACTGTTTTCATCAGCTCTCACATGGAATCAAGCTAGATCATGTCTGAGGTCCATCTAAGACAGAGGTCCTTAATTCATTTTGTGTCTTGGACCCTTTGGGTCATCAGGTAAATAAATTATTTTCAGAATTATGTTTTAAGTATATAAAATACATAATATTTTAAGGGAAGCCTCAGCTGGTGAAAATAAAGACATAATTTTATTTTTCCCATCCTAGTTCACAGCCCCTTAAAATCTACTTACTAAGTTAAGATTAAGAATAGGTTAAGAATACCTACTTTAATGTGTGGATAAATAAAGAAAAATTCTTCATTTTCATAAAATTTCATAAAAATAGCATTTCAAATTATATATGTATCAAAAGTATATAATTATCAGAAAAAAATTATATTTTACTTAGGATCACTAACACCCTATTTTTTGATTTCTATTTGGTTTAAGCATCTCCATTTTCTACATTTTATTCCCATTCTTCTTGATTCCAGGCTTTCACTTTTTTCCTTTGGGTGACTTCTTTCCATTTTTTACAGGTGCTCAGTACTTCTAAGATTCTACCATTGGACTGGGGGAAACATATATTGCATCCTTTCAATCCCACTGCCATTTATTGTCTCTGCCACTTATTGGGCATTTCATTTTATTCTGCCCTTGGCAAAGTATAAACTTAACAATCTATACCAGGAGCTCCTTGGAGCTAATTTGGGAAAGTTATGCTATTCTCTCCTCCCCACCCCAATCATTATCTCTTTTTTCTGTGCCAATTAAAGTGAGGGAAAGTCAACCACAATCCAGGGAAGATGTCAACCAGAAAAGTCAGTTCAGAATATGTTCCTTAAGAATAGTAGATCAGGGCTTTAGAAGATTTCTCAGAAGTCAGCATGTCCAACATGCTCCTGAATAGGAATTCTCTTTACAATAGTTCCAAGTCTTGCAAATTCTATAGGAGGACTTTTCCCAGAATCAACATGCTCTAGGAGAGAAAGTATTTGATAAACAGAAGCAACTTGGATAGCAAATTCTTCTACAATTTTCCAAAGCAACAACCCTATTGGTCATTAAGTGAAGAAGCTTTAAAAGAAATAAAGTAAGACTAAATAATACATCCATTCATTCATTTTCCCAACAAATATTTATTGAGTATATTAATAAGCAAAAGTTCCTAAAGTTAATATGAAGAATATACTAGTCAATCAACAGTTTTAATTAAATATCTGTTATGTGTTGGATACCCTGTAGTTTTATAGGAATGGAAAGGTAAAAATAAAGTAATTCCTACCCTCAAGTTATATTACATTCTTTCTGGGGAAACAGCATGTTTACACTATTGTTAGAAAGTTCATACACACATACATACAGGTATATATATAAAATATGTATTTACACATATATGCATATGTATTCATACATATGTGTGTATAGAAATATATGATAGATATGTATATCTATATCTATCTTTTTATTTATCTATAGATATGTATATGTATATCTAGATCTATTTATTTATCTACATGCCAGGAAATCACTGGCAGCTAAAATGATTCCATCTGGCCCCAAAGGCAGACTAGGAACAGTGAGTTGAAGTGTTTTGATATGCTAAAAAACTTTCTAACAATTAGATCTGTCCAAAGGTGGATTAGGCTGTCTTAAGAGATAATGGAATTTAGCACAGTACCTGGCACATAGGAAGTACTTATTAAATGTTGATTAAATGACTAACTGGAGAGTTCCCCTTCCTGCAAAAGCTAGATGACCAAATGTCAAATAGGTCATATCTGGGAGTCTTTTCATATATGGATTGGACTAGATATTCTGTGATTCTGTGATCAGGAAGGGTCTTATTTAGAAGGCAGCACTTTAGTTGAGATTCAAAAGGACCTAGGTATTCTCAGAATCACAGAGAAGGAAAAAGTGTATTTTAGATATTGGAAATAGTCTGTATAGAGGCAGGATATGAAGTGTCATGTGCAAAGAACAGCTAGTAGACCTCTTTGATTGGAATGTTATATTTTGTCATAATAATTGGATCTATTTCTCCTCATTTTTGATAATGACTAATGACTAATGACATCATGAGGTGATATCTTGACTTGAAAATGAATTGGATTTCACTGAGGCAGAATTGCATGAAGTTGTCAACCTCACTTTCTCTTCCAGAGTCATTAAAGTTCAGTGATAAGGTAAAATGACAGCAGGACTAAGTAGGAGACCTTAGCATCTCGGATGTTTGACCAAGCTCTTAAGCACTCCACAGCACCTGCTTCACTGCTTTCAAGAACATCAGACAAATTATTCTCAACCACCCATTCTTCCAGAGGAAATCTTCTTATTTGTGGGTACATACATATGTTCACCCAAGTCACTATGAGTTTGAAGCCTGTCAGTTGCCTTCAATCTGGTTTAGAACATAAACCAAGATGGTTTTGCTGTGGTACAGGGTATGGTCACTGCACATGCTACAGCTTTCTGGAGCCACCAATGAGTGGTGGGTAACAGGTAGACACCAAGTTTAATAAGGACTAATATGAAAGCAATATGAAAAGAGAGTCTGGAGACAGATAGTGACAAACATTAAATGCCAAAGAGATGAGTTTTGTGTTCCTTCCTATAGACAATAGGCAATCACTGAAGTTTCTTAAGTAAGGGTATGATATGGTCAGACCTGAACTTTAGGAATATCAATTTGCCAATTATGTAGAAGATAAATTGGAGAAAGAAAGAGCAGAGGCAGGAATAAATGAAGAGGCTATTGGAATAATCCACGGGCAGCTATGTGGCACAGTGGTTAGAGTCATGGAGTCAGGAAGACTTGAGTTCAAATGCAGTTTTAAACTCTTAGTAGCTGCATGGTCCTGGACAAGTCACTTAATCCTGTTTACCTCAGTTTCTTCATCTGTAAAATGAACTGGAGAAAAAAAATGGCAAACCACTCCAGTAACTTTGCCAAGAAAATTTCAAATGGCATCATAAAGAGTCAAAACCTATTGAAATCACTGAACAACAACAATTGTGGTAGTCCAGATGAGAGGTGATGAGGGTCAGGATAGAGGTAGTAGCAATGTGAGCAAAGGGTGCAGATATAAATGATGTCATCAAACAAAAAGCAACAAGACTTGTCAAGAAAATGAGGGATGGAAGAAAGTGAAAAGTTGATCATAACTGCACTTTTAAACCTGGAAGACTGGAAGGATGGTGCTGATCTTAACAGAAAAAGGGAAGTTAAGAAGAAAGAACAATGAAAGATAATGAATTCTACATTTGATGTTGTTTTCAATGCCCACAGTATCTACTGAAGCATTAGATAAAGAAACATATTACATATCTATTTTGCATAAACATCTTATTATTTTTCTGGAGAAAATAAAATAAAAGGTAAAGAAAAATATAATAGCAATCAGAGAGAAGGAAATAGTGAGTGGTACAGGCAATGCACCATGAGTTTGCAGAAGGGAGTAAGCACTAAACTGTAGAGAATGGAAAAGTGTTCATGGGAAAAGTAGAAACTGAGCTGAACAATAAAAGGATAGCTTAGATTTGGATACACTGGGAGGAGGAAGAAAAGAAATTTTAGTCAAAGGGAGCAAAGTAAGCAAAGACACAAGTAGACATAAATAGGTATGTTGCAGGGCAGAGAGTAGAAAATTCTGTAATAGAGATTTTTTTTAGAATGATTAGTGGGAGGTGTGATTTAAAAAGTAGGTCAGAAATAGATAGAAATTGTGGAAGGTCTTATTTGTCAAGGTAATGAATTTGGGCTCTGTATTATTGATATTTGAGATTCATTGATGTTTCTTGAACAAGATAGTAATGAAATGGTGCTTTAAAATATATCCTAACTGCAAAGTATAAAATCAATTGAAGGGGACAAAAAACGGGATAGATGAAGACCACATAGGCAGCTGTTGTAATAATGCAAAATAATCCAGGGTGAGATGATGTATGGATAGACATTGGAATTGAAGCTATTTAAAGGAAGAGATAGATATGAGAGGTATTACCATGAAAAATCAATAGAATTTGATGGTTGATTATATGTGAAAATTAAGAGAGATACACAATTTTCTAATGTTTCAGAGTTGGATGACTAGTAAAAGGATTAATAATGATGATAATAATAAAAATAACATTTGTATAAAGCTTATTACATTGTCATGCACTGGGCTAAGTGCTTTACGACTATCATTTTATTAGATTCTTACTGTAACCCTGGGAGCTAGATGCTAATATTATTCTCATCTCACAGATGAGGAAACCACTGCAATCAGAGGTTAAGTGATTTATCTAGAATGACACAATTGGGAAGTGGCTGGATTTGAACTCAGGCCCAGTGCTCTATCTACTGCACCACCTAACTAATAATATTCGCAGGAATAGGAAAAATAGAAATCATAGAATCATAAATTCTGAGAATGAACAAAATCCTCAGAAGTCATTTGACTTGCCTCATATCTGAAGCATTAATCACTTCCAAGATGGCCCCAACATTAGTTATCATAAAAATAGGAAATCACTAGTTTATATTTCCAATTTTTTTTTTACTGTGGAACAATTATAATTTCTAGGAAGTATTTCTTTAAAAGGATAGGGAACAGATCTATCTTTCTAATGTGGAAAGTCAATACCTTCTCTGCTGATTAAAGTCTGTGAGACTTGCCCAGAGCACGATGAAACAAAATTTCTTGACCAGAGCCTCATAGCTAGTCCAGGTCAGAAGTAAGGATTGAATCCAGGTTTTCCTGATTTTGAGGACAACTCTTTTTCAATGACACCCCTCTGCCTCTCATACCCCAAGCTTAAATCTTGATGATCATTTTATGGGTAAGATAGTGAGCACTGTTGTTTGCATGCTGTTATGTTCTTTTGAGTACTAGGAAGAAATTCCTCATTTAGTCTTAGATTTCTACTGCTATAATTTCACTTTTTTGGAAAAATTGATCCAATTACTATGAGGAAAATATAAATACACTACACTTACTCATTCTAGAAACAGCAAACCTGGAGGGAACATTTAATAGTATAGATATGTCCTACTTTAAGAAAATCTTTCTTATGAAAATTTGACCTTAAAAGGGAAATATACAAAGGAATAATTCATTTTAATAAAAGATTTATGAGGCTCCTTTAAATAAAATTCTGACCCACTCCAGGTGTATTTTAAATGAAATTTATTTATAAATACACATTTGTTATTCCCACACAATTTTTTTTCCTCTCTAGCACTTTGTGCATTTGATCATCCACCATCTGGAAATGAGTGAGTTGAACCTCTTCTTCTCTCTTGCTTTTGAGGACTCCATACTCTCATGCCGATTCTTCTGGAAACAAACTAAGCAGTAATTCTTTTTTTTTTCTCCTTTTTAACATTGAGTTTTTTTCCTCAGGGGAGCTCTTTAAGATAGTGCTAACAAGCTTGCTCCACCCAAATCTGTTGTAGGCTAGGACTCCTGGGATCTTTCAGGCATTGGACATAGAGTACCAATAACACAAAACTCCATGGAATAAATATACAGTTTTGCTCAAGGAAGAGAGGCCTTTAATGGGGCTCATGCTGTACACATAATAGCTGGGGAATTTCCAAATCAATAGTGAACATATTGTTCAGCACATGGACTATGTTAAATTATCAGCTCAACAACAAATATACAGATCTCTCTAAAATGTCTTTTCTGTGATGAAAATACAATTTTTCAATAGTCCAAAAATATAGCAGGTATATAATGATTCATATAAAGAGTATTATAGCTATTAAATGTCTTTCCAAGTCTAGTGTGGCCTGCCTTGATATTAAGACATATGTACTTTCCAAGTGTTAGGGGTAAGAAGTAGGAGAAAGAAAGGAGAAGTACTGATAGAAAAAAAAAAGTTTTATGTGTTTAGAAGATGAATGTGTTTAGGGAACAAAATTGAACATTTTTTGCATATTTCATGAGAAGATCCAGACCATAGTTCTCTAGTGATTCAACTGAGGCAGAGTACAATGGAAGGACTAGACCCTTATTCTTTTTTTAAGCTTTTTATTTTCAAAACATATGCATGGATAATTTTTTGACATTGACTCTTGAATAACCTTGCGTTTCAGATTTTCCCCTCCTTCCCCTCACTCCTCCTCTAGATGATAAGCAATATATTATATATGTTAAAATATATGTTAAATCCAATATGTGCAAATATATTTATGCAATTCTCTTGTTGCACAAGAAAAATCAGACCATAAAGAAAATGAGTAAGAAAACAAAATGCAAACAAACAATATCAAAAAGAATGAGGATGTTATGTTGTGATCCACATTCAGTTCCCACAGTCCTCTCTCTGAGTGTAGATGGATCTCTTCATCACAAGATCATTGGAACTAGCATTAATCGCTGTAGGGAAGAGCCACGTTCATCAAAATTCATCATTCTATAATATTGATGTTGCCATGTACAATGATCTCTTAGTTCTGCTCATTTCACTTAGCATCAGTTCATATAAGTCTCTCCAGACCTCTCTGAAATCATCCTGCTGATCATTTCTTATACAACAATAATATTCCATAACATTCATATACCATAATTTATTCAGCCATTCACCAATTGATTGGCATCCATTGTTTCCAGTTTTTTGCCACTACAAAAAGGGCTGCCACAAACATTCTTGCACATGTGGGGCCCTTTCCTTCCTTTGAGATCCTTTGGGATATATGGCCAATAGAAACACTGCTGGGTCAAAGGGTATGCACAGTATGATAACTTTTTGAACATAGTTCAAAATTGCTTTCCAGAATGGCTGGATCCCTTCACAGTTCTACCAACAATGTATCAGTGTCCAAGTTTTCCCACATCCCCTCTAACATTCGTTATTATTTTTTTCCTGTCATCTTAGCCAATCTTAGAGGTGTGTAGTGGTGTCTCAAAGTTGTCTTAATTTGCATTTCTCTGATCAATAGTGATTTGGAGCACCTTTTCCTATGATTAGAAATGTAGACCTTTATTCTTGCAAGGTATCTGTGCTTCCCATAATATGATCCCAAATCACATCAGCTCTTTTGACAGCCCTGTCAAACAAATGAGTTTGAAGTCTACTAACCACAGTACCCCCCCAAAATGATGAAAGATTTAGCAAGCAATTTAAAAAGTTAAAAAAGTGCTACAGTGCCATTTAATATAAACATAGAGAGGATTTTCTGGTGTTCCTTTATGTGGTTCTTTAGTTATTTCACTCATGTCTGACTCATAACTATATTTATGATTTTCTTAGCAAAGATACTGGAATAGTTTTCTATTTCCTTCTCTAGCTCATTTTATATAAGAGGAAACTGAGGGAAATGAGATCACATAATTAGGACAGACTTGAACTCAGAAAGATGGGTCTTTTGACTCCAGGCCTGGCAATCTGTCCACTATATTACTTAGCTGTTCATTGTATACTATGTACTTAGACTTCCTTTTAATGCCATTATTTCTCTAGAAGGGTAACACTGGAACTTAGAGAGCTTCTAAAAAATTGAGAAAAGATTGATTTAAGCTAAGTAAAAAGAAGTATTATTTTATATAGCTGGCAACAGACTTAGAGGATTTATTAATTGATTGGTAACAGACAAAATAAAAATAGCTTTATGAAGTGGTAAGAAAAATTCATGAGTAATGATCTATAAGGTATTGCTTAAGGGAACTTAGGAGTGGTAGTTTTGCTGCCTCTATGGATGTTACTATGAATGGCAGCTTCTATCCCTTCTTATTAAATATGACTTGTTATATTAATGTCAGAGGAAAAGTCTAGAATGGATAGACCAAGAGTGTGACTTGTCATGGAATTCTTTCTTCTTCTACTCTCATAAATTCGATGGAATAGCAATAAAAAAGCATAGCATATTGGAAGCAATGCAACAAGGCAGAGTCTAGGTAGACTCTAGGTAATTTCTTAGATGGGTGTTTTCAGTGAGTTCTTCTGAAGAAAGACTTCTCTCCCCTTGTCACTCCTAGCTCTGGGAAAGATAATCAATGAGCATGTTGTAATTTCTGAAAAGGGTATGTCAATCATTTCCCCAAAGGTACTATTTACCATCCTTAAAACTCATCACATGAAAATATCCTTCCCCAGCCATCATTCCATAAAAATGTTGACTTTCAGAGGACAGCAACTCTTGCTTTTCTGTTTTGGATCCATAGTTCTTAATGTATTTCTAAGTTTAGAGTAACAATTTAATGCTTTTCATTATTTTTTTATTCATTTACCTCACATAGATGTACTCTTCAGAGGGACTGGACTCAGGAATAGATCTAAGTTCAAATTGAGACTAAAACACTTAGTGATTCTATGATTTTGGGCAAGTCCCTTAACCACTATTTGTCTTAGTTTCCTCATCTGTAAAATGGATGATAATACACCTCCTCCCCAGGTTGTTGTGAAGATCAAATGAGATAATATCTGTAAAGTATTTAGCATATAATAGGTGTCATATATCATTATTGTCATTATGATTATTGTTATTTAATGTCTGTCTTTTTGTAAGTACTTCAGTGTGTTAGACCTAAGATACTCTAATAATATCTTTTTTTCTTTGATTTTGTTTTTTTTATTTTATTTTTTTGAGGCAATGTCCACATTCTACCTAATTTCTTGCCATAAGTCTTCCAAGTATGTAAACAAGAAGTCAGTTCTCTCCCCTGAAGGTTTTATATTGCTGGTGAAGTAAAAGGAATATTTCTTACCCGCTTATTTGTCTGCTTTTTTGAAAGTGCAAAGTGAATTCTGTTCCCTTTTCCCAGTCCCTCCCTTAGCAGCCCCAAAGGCTAGGTGTGCTTTGGATTTATTCTTTCAGAGCTGCAGTTTGTCATTGCTGGATGTGCTCTAAATCCACTTTTAATTCACTCTGGTGTCTCAGAGGGTGTGGCTACTTGCTTAAAATGTCCTCCCATGGAAGAATGAACAAATGAAACCTTCTCAGTACTAAGGGGGTGTCCTGTTACTCCCTGGTGGAATTCTGCTTTAGCAGGGAAGGAACAGGGAACTGCTCTCCAATTCTTTTCCCTAAACTGTTTTAGATTTGTGTTTTTTTAATTGAAAAACAATATGTAATGGAAGTAGATTTTACCTTCCTCTTACTTCTCAGAAAATAGGTCTATAAATATGCTATGACCCCAGCATGGAAACTGGTCTATCTGCCAAAATGTCACCAGTCCAAATTCTGAGAAATACTTATGCCTTCTCAGAAGATTTAGGGTTCACTCTGACCACATCATACATCTCAACATATATCTGTTTTTCTGAACCTTCTAAAACCAAAATCTCAAAATCTGAATATCTCACAAGTATCTATGCTTAATTGATTCCTTTTTTTCGATGATCTGTTCTCCTCACCAAGGAAAATGATTTGATATTTCCATGACTAATAGCCTCCCTTTTGAAATGGTAGAACATTGCAGGTTATGAAATCTAGTGTTTTCCAGCTTTAAATCTCTGACATAGGACCCCTAATGTTTTTCCTACATTTGAGTAGGGCTCAAAATTCTAATAGAGTCCACCTTTTTTAGTAGGGGTTTGTGTGGAGAGGAGCTCTTGCTGATAGATCATACTGAAGACTGTCATTTAAAAAGATGAGTGACATACTTCAGATATAGGTTAAAAGTCTTATAACCTGTAGAAGTAATAATGATGTTCCAGAAGGACTACTGAGAGCATCTTTATTGCTCCAGTGAAAGCAATTTATTTCTACTCTTCATTGATAAGCATGACATGGGATACTATAAGCATTCTGTTTAGCAGGATCAGGATCAGTCTTAGACAGGATCAGTGACTTTCAGATTCAGAAAGGGAAAAAGTTTGTTTCAAGTTAAGTTTCTTCTCTTTGTCTCTGTCTCTGTTTCTGTCATTTTTGCTCCTCTCTCTCTCTCTCTCTCTCTTTTTTCTCTCTCTCTTTCTCTCTCTCTCTCTCTCATCTTCTCTGTCTCTCTCTCTCTGTGTGTTTCTCTCTCTCTGTGTATATATAAAAGATAGGTATAAATATGTTTGCAAATCTACACATATATGTGTTTATATGCATGTATATGTATGTTTACATACACAGAGAGTAATGTACATTTATGGGTAAGGCAACTAGATGGCATAGTAATTAAGAAGACCTGAGTTCAAATTTTACTTCAGACACTTACTAGCTCTGTGACTCTGGGCAAGTCACTTAACCCTGTTTGCCTCAAATTTCTCATGTGTAAAATGAGCTAGAAAAGGAAATGGCAAACTACTCCAACATCCTTGCCAAGATATTGACAACTGGGGTCACTAGGAGTTAGATGTCACTAAAATAACTGAATAACAACATATTTTACATATGTGTATAAACAGATATATATATATATATACATATTTAAATACGTGTATACATATATATGTATGTGCATATATATTATATATGTGCATATTATATGCCAATGTGTTTATATACATAAATATAATGTGTATATGCATTCATATATGTATGTGTATATATTTATACTACACTATATAAAATATGTGTATGCATTTATCTATATAGATATATGTGTATAATATATAAAGTACATATATTTAAAAGATAAACTTCTAATCCCAAAACAATAGTTTTGCTACTCATGAGATTGCATTGATCAGCTATATTTTATCTAAGCTCATTTCTGATAAATTCTTACTTTTCTTCCGACACCCTTCTCAATTCAACCACATGTAGGGCTCAACTGAAGAAGCTAAACTTTTTGGCTAAAATGAATATCAGTAGGTCCCAAGATCACAGATTCACATACTCAACAGTCAGCAGAAAATATGACCGGGGGGGGGGTTGCAGCTAGGTGGCTAAATGGATAGAGCATCAGCCCTGAAGTCAGGAGGACCTGAGTTCAAATGTGGCCTCAGACACTTAACACTTCCTAACTGTGTGACCCTGGGAAAGTCACTTAACCCCAACTGTCTCAACAACAACAACAAAAACAAAGAAAGAAAGAAAAAAAGAAATAAAAGAAAAAAATTATATATGACAAGGAACATGTAGCCTGACTCTAGGATTATAGTCACTGTTGTCTCCTGTTTGCCAATAATAGGAACCCTGACTTCCAGTACTCTGGACTCTGCCTGTTTAGACATATGGTGTTGCACATCCTTTTTACTTGGTTGACAACTGAGTACAACTTGACATCTTTCCTAGCATACATAGATTCCATCTTTTAGATCCATATTATGAAATGAAGAGTATCAGGCTTTCTTGAACATCATCATAACCATTGCCATTGTGGTCATCATCACTAGCATTTATATAGCATTTTAAAGTTTGGAAAGTGCTTTACAAATATTATCTCATTTTTCATGGACATGACCTTTTGTTATATTCTTGGGTAACATCAACAAATCTTTTGTTTGTTTTTGATTTAGTCATTTTTCTAATGGGCTCATTCTGTCTAATAGAGATAAATAATACCTTTGTGGCTCTTGTAATTCACTAGGACTTTACTTAATCTAATTGAAATTATTCATTAAAACCCCCCAAAAAACACAAGTCCATACTCAGTATGGACTTTCCATTCATTTTTGTAGAATCAGTACTTTCCAAAGGCTAGCTTAAGTCTCTAGACTTATGAACTAAACTCAGAAAAAATATAATAATAAAAACCCAGCACGTATATAGCTTCGCATGGATTACAAGTCACTTTACTTTTGTAAGGGGAGGGAGCATTCAAGTGAGATTTTATTATAAGCCAAAGGTCTATAATCCTATCCTATCTGATCACTGGGAATTTTTGTAGTATCTCACCTTAGGAGACTATAGTCACCTATCACTCCAAGAAATAACTACTGGTAGAAAGAGATTATAGCTATTCATTAAAGAATTACACCTTGGAGATCAGCAGATTTTCTGAAGTACCTGTCTGCCCAAGACATTGTAACCTAGTAGAAATACCCACCTACACAGCAGAGTATAAGCAATAAACACTCTTAACACTAAATCCAATAGTATAACCTAGAGTTCCACAAATTAAGTTGGCCATGGAAAACTTTGGGACTTGATGAAACTCATAATTTGTTTATTATTTTATGGCATTTATTTTATGATTTTTATTTATTTATAATCATATTATTATCACAAATGATAATGTAAAGGATCTGCCAATATAGAATGCTTCCTCTAGGATAAAAAAAGACCTAAGGGAATTTCAGGGCATAATCTATGAAACTAAGCCTATTTTCATGCATAAAAGTTATGCTTTTCTATATCTTTAAATATTAAATATTTTAAAATGTAAAACTGACTACTACTGAACTGGTATAGCTCAGGGAGGTATTTGACACCACAGGCTAGAGTATGCAAGTAGCAACTAAGTTCAGACCACATCAGGAACTATAGTGATCTCTTGGTCCATGAGAAGAGATTTACAAACCATTAAGGTTGTGAGCTGTCTAAGCCATTTTATCTATCATGCACATGTCTCAATGCATCATACTTTGGCTTCCTCCCCACTTTTCCCTGCCTCCTAGGCTCTTAAGTACATTTGAAAAAAAATATATTCTTGATGTTAGGGGAAAATTATTTAAATTGAGTAAAGTTGAGTAGATGACTTTTCTAAATATCTGAGTTTACTGAGCAATTACTAAGATACAGCATATTAATGACACCAGCTAATGTTTGGAAGGACAAGCACCCAAAGGTTTTCCCTATGCACCCTGAGAGTAATAACAGCCACCCACTCTGGGTTCTCATCCAGTCAATGATGGTGTGATTTGGATCAATTAACCTTAAGGGATCTTTCAATACAATATCTCATTAGATCTACAAAAAAATTCTGTGAATTAGTTAGAATTACAGAACCTCAGAGTTGGAAGACATTTCAGAGGTCCATAAACAAAAATCTTTTGGGCAACATCTCTGACAAGGGATCAAATCACTCTTTGATGAGAAGTTTTCCATGATCTTGCTAAACAATCAATCAATCAACTAATGATCTTTCAACAAGTATGCATTAAACATCTATTATTTGCCAGGATGCTGGGGATAGAAATATAGTGAATGAAATAATTCTTACTCATAGAGAATTTACAATCTAATAGGAGAGGCTGCATAGAGATTTATAAGTATGCACTGAGTGAAGATGAACAGAACAAATACAAATAAATCCATTCTGCTCATGGATATCTAATTGCTTGAAATTGTTTTTTGGTTTGTTTGTTTTCTTTTCCCTTATATGAAGCTAAAAACTGCCTCTCAGACAGCAATTATTTTCTCCCACTTTTTCCACTTTTCAGACTAAATATCTCAATTCTTTCATCCAGTTCTCATATGACACATTCTTTTTTTTTTTTTTTTTTTTTTTTTTTTTTTTTTTTTTGCTTTTTTGCTGAGGCAATTAGGATTAAGTGACTTGCCCAGGGTCACAGGGCTAGGGAATGTTAAGTGTCTGAGATCAGATTTGAAATCAGATCCTCCTGACTTCAGGGCTAGTGTTCTATCCACTGTGCCATCTAGCTTCCCCCATATGATACATTCTTAAGGAGCTTCACCATTTAGTTCTGCTATGTAGCATGTTACTAAAATGTTAGCATTGAAAAGATAGGTCTTCATTTTTATGGTAATTTTTACAGGATGGAAATCTTTACACAATATATGTTAAGATTCACACATAGCACATTCTTTGTTCAAAAGTTCGGTCTTCATTTTTATGGTAAGTTTGGGGTCAGTAAAAAAAAATTGGTTTTTAGTGTTCAAAAAGCATTCTAGCCTATTATCCTGTTCCATTTCAGTTCTGAGCTCAAATTAGTGTCATTCATTGCCCATACATATGATTATATAGACTATATAAGGTGACTCTATTAAAATATCATCACCATATGTATGTTTAATTGAAAAAAAAAGTAAAATACAAACTTTACATAAAAATGTGATTAATGTACATTTTTACAGGATGGAAATCTTTACACATCTTAATATATGTTAAGATCCACACATGGAAAACATTCTTTGTTCAAAAGTTCAGGAAAGGTCAAGGATTGGTCTAAAGATGAATTTGGGAGAAGGGCCTTACAGAAAGAATTGCTGGGATAAGAAAATGGATACCCTGAGAATAGAGGAAAAACCAAGATTTCAGTAAAAAGAAATTTTCAGCATTCGATAAACATTTATTAATCCCATAAACATTTATTAATATTTAAACTTTAATGGTTTGTAAATCTCTTCTCATGGACCAAGAGATCACTATAGTCCCCGATGTGGTCTGAACTTAGTAGCTATTTGCATACTCTAGCCTATGACGTCAAATACCTCCCTGAGCTATACCAGTTCAGTAATAGTTTTACATTTTAAAATATTTAGTATTTAAAGAGATATAAATGCACAAATTTTATGCATGGAAATAGGTTTAATTTCATAGATTATGCCCTGAAATTCCCTTAGGTCTTTTTATCCTAGAGGAAGCATTCTATATTGGCAGATCCTTCATATTATCATTTGTGATAATAATTATTATCATAAATAAATAAAAATCATAAAATAAATGCCATAAAATAATAAATAACTTATGAATTTCATCATGTCCCAAAGTTTTTCATTGCCAACTTAATTTGTGGAACTCTAGGTTATACTATTGGGTTTAGTGCTAAGAGTTTAATTTAATCCAATTAAACTTACAGCATTTAGGGCTATTTAGTTATTTATGAGAAAAGTTAGGAGGCAAAAGAAGTCTTTCTGCATCTGCCCCAGGGAAATTGTATATGAATCAGTAATGCTGCCTTCTTGGATTTTGCATCAGAACATCTGGATTTAAAGGTTGGCTCTATTACTTACTACTTATGTGACCGTGAACAAGACATAGGCAGCTAACTAGCTAAGCCTATCCACCTACATCCAGCTAGGTAAATGTGGATTCTGTCAAAAAATAACTGAGCTTAAATCAAGTCCTCAAAAAGTTATTTGCTATTTGAGCAGGGGCAAATGACTTAACTGTTCTTTCCTAATCTGTAAAATGGGATAATAATTGTGCCTACTCACAGGACTATTATTAGGATCACATGGGTTAACATATATAAAGCATTTTTCAGTCCTTAAAATGCTACATTAATGCTAGATATTATTAGTATCTCTTAGTATCCTCATCTGTAAAATGAGTGGACTCGAAATTCCTTTCCAGTCCTGTCTCTGATTCTAATTATTGATCCTCTCCCAGCAATGCTCCCCCTCCCTTTCACCTTACATCACTTACAGGTCATGAAATGACTCCCCATGCTTTACTATCACCCAAGTAGATCTCTTGGAGGTGAATGGCTTTTGGCAAGGATATGAAACCCTTACTTAGAATTAATCATTTGGGGACATGTCATGTTCTTATGGCCTTGGGTATTCTCCATAGCCTATGTTTCTCTATAATCAAATTTTCTTTTCATCTGAGATAGTAGGAGACCCTACCTGTCCTGCTACCCAAGGAGATGGGGAAGCCTGCTGAAAAACTTCACAAGCATCTTTGGAAAAAGGGCTTATATAAATAACTCAGGTTCTTTTTCTTTAACAGAGATTCAAATGCAAGTTGGTTGTTTGGTTAACTATCACAGTCTGACCTTTCATTGCTGGTGAATTTTTTCAGCCGGTAAAAGGCCAGGCCCTTGAGATCATAGGGCATCTCCGGCATGTGGGGCTGCCCAGCACTCCCATTCAGGATCCCTGGTAAACCATCTTTGTCTCAGACATCTTAGTTCATTCGAACATGCTAAGTGCATGGGATAAGCCAGGGGCTGTGTGCCATAGCATTTGTTTTCCATTGAATAGGATTAGAGATTCTGACATGAATGATTAATCACCACATTGCAGACGTCTGACGAACACAGGAAAGAGTCCACTTAGAATGGAGGGTGCACGCAATCAATTCCAAACAGCTGCTGGATTTGTGAGTCCCATGCTCAGCACACCAATCTTTGCTAGAGTTTCTTCATTCTTTTCTCCCTCTCTATTTCCTTCTTTCAGTTCTTTCCTTTCTCTTTGCCAATTTCATCCCTTTGTGTTGTCACCAACTTTTTTGTCTTTTTAAAAATGTGTTGTTGTTAATCAGACTTTTCATTTATTGAGCCATTTTCCGAAGAGAAAGAGACTGCAGGTAGGAAAGTGGAGAGACCCTGAGTAGAGATTGATAGTCAGAGATGGAAAGGACTTCGGAATTCATCTAATAGCATCTCTTCATTTTACATTTGAAACAACCAAGTCTTCAATATGCCAAAGATTCTGCCAGTCAATAGGAGAGCTAGAACTAAAATTCAGAACTTGTGACTCCTTTATTGGTCCTTTTACTAATTTATGTGCTTCTAAATAATCTCTGTTTTGATTAGGGCTCATACAAGCAACTCTGAAGGAGATAAGAATTCTACTAGAAAAAGACAGTACAAGAAGGCTTTTAAGTGCTTGATTGATAGATTTATGGAAAAGTAAGTGAAAGAGCAGCTTAGTACACTGATGTGCAAAGTAAACACAGAATTATGTGTGTGCAAACATGTGCGCACACACACACACACATCCCAGTACAGAAAAACAAAGAGCAGGAGTAGGTTTTGCCTTTCCAGGTACCTCAATAAGGTTTGGTAATTCAGTGTTCCTCTTTCCTTGGGAGTAAATTTGTAAGAACATTTCATCTTAGCTTCCTGAAAGTTGGATCCATGTGATTTGGTTTCAGAACAATGTCTCTTTCTTTCTTGTTTGCTTGTTTTGTTTTGTTCTTTGAAGAACTTTTGATAGAAACTCTATGTTTATAGAATCTTACAATAATAAACCCTTATCTATGACCCTTAGCTGAGACAAGCAGAGTGGAATGTATCATGCCCATTTTATATGAGACATCAATTCTCCTACAGACTTCTTTCATCCTATAGAAGTATCCCTCTAGAATATAGCAGATTTTAGACAGGGAAAGTACCCCCTCCTCACCAGTACACCTGTCACACTATGTTGTAAAAGGACACACTAATTTGGACCCAGATGCATTCACAACTTAGAAACATTGGGCTGGAATAAGCAACTTCAGTGCTTTGGGAAACAACTGCCCAGGATTAGCCATGCCAACTGGGAAAAACAAGATAAAATGTGCCTTCAAATCAACTTTGTAATTTGCCATCTAAAATAATGCAAGAAGCAATTAAGGTAAATTTAGTTAAGTGGCAGAAAGAGTTTAGAGATAGATTCTAAAAATTGAAATGGACCTCAAAGATTATCAGAGCCACCTATAGGATATAGGCTTCTATGTTTTTTCTGTTCCACTAGGGAGCCCTCAGAATGATCCCTCTCTCCCTCAGAATTGGGGACTACTGGTTGTTTTTTGTTTATCCTTCCCAAGTGGAAGTGTTTATGATGGGAGTAGAGAAAGTTGGAAAAGAGAGAGGTAGAGGATATTGTGAGGAGATGATGTAGATATGGTAAGTTCTTTATGATTTGAGAGAGAAAGAAATGGAGGAAATAAGCTACAGTCTACTGTTTCCCCAGCCACTGGAAAACCAGTATATCTTATATGCTCCTCCATTTCTGCTAATTAAGTGCATATGATAATTTTTTGTACCCCAGAACAAAACTTCCAAGATCAGTTATGCTGAGTGGGACAAGCTCAAAGAAAGGGCTTTGAATATAAAGCTTAATAAAAAACCTAAAACTGAAGATAGTCATAATAATCATTGAATTTTTTAGGCCTATTGGAACAATGCATTAAGTTAAATAGGTGGTTTTGCTTCACCCTCCCCTTTCTGCACCCTTCTTTTCATGTCCTACCTTAACCAACTCCTTTATCTGACAGATGGCCAATGACCTTTAATTTTGTATTTAAAAAAAAAAACATTCACATATACTTCATTCATACCAAGTTGAGAATAGTAGTTTCAAGTTATAGTTCTCCCAAGGTCTATTATGGTTCATTCATTTCACTATGTCCTACTCCTCATGACCCTATTTGGGGTTTTCTTGGCAAAGACACTAGAGTAGTTTTCCATTTCCTTCTGCAGATCGTTTTACAGATGGTGAAATTAAGGCAAACAGGCAAAAAGAAATGACTTGCCTAGGGTCACATAGTAAGTGTCTGAAGGTAAATTTGAATGCAGGAAATTGAGAATTCCTGACTTCAAGCCCAGTGCTCTATCCATTGTACTACCTAATTGTTCTGGGTTACCCATGGTAGTTCTAAGGGTATAATTTCATATACCCTTCTGTTCAAGAAGTTGCTATGGCTCTGTTACCTCCAGGATAAAATACCCATTTCTCTTTTTGGCATTTGCAAGCACTCATAATAATGTTATTTTTAAATAATTGACTTATATTACTCAGATCCATGCACTCCACATTATAACTAAATTGGCCAACTAGCTTTTCTAACAATTTTTTTCTCCCATTCCCAAGGCTTTGTACAAGAAGGTTTTCTTTGTTAAAAATGCATTCTTTGGGGGGCAGCTAGGTAGCACAGTGGATAGAGTACCAGCTCTGAAGTCAGGAAGACCTCAGTTCAAATCTGGTCTCAGACACTTAATACTTCCTAGCTGTGTGACCCTGGGCAAGTCACTTAATCCCAATTGCCTCAGCAAAAAGTAAATAAATAAAAATAAAGTAAAATGCATTCTTTCTCACCTCTGCTCCATAGCATCCCACTTTCCTTCAAGGATCAGCTAAGGCCTCCCTTCTTGCATGAATCTAGCCTTTCCTTGTCCTCCCAATTATTAGCACTTTCCCTACCCTAAAACTATGTTCTATTTACATTATGTATTATTCTATTTACTCATCTCCATACATATTTTCATCCACTAGAATGTAAATTCCTTGAGGGCAGAAACTTTTTCTTTTATATTTGTAATCCTTATTTCTAACATATTTCTTTTACACATGGACACAAAGCAAGTATTTATTGAACAGAATTGAATTGAGTGAAATAAAGGTGCTTAAATCACATAAGAGAAACTGATTCTGTTGTCTTCTTACCCCTAACCTACCCCATCATATTTGGAGTATCATTCTATGTATAAATCTGAGAAGAAAAAAGGGGACATTTTGTTTTGAGGAGGAAATAAGTTTCAATGTCAATGGAGAGGTGATTGCTATAATATATATATGAGGTAAAAAGCAGAGCTGTCTTAACTGTTAACAAATGGAAACATGAAAAAACTTAGCAAATATTCAAGTTAAAGATTTTTCCAGGAACATTAATTCACTTGCACTACATATAATATTTTAGATTACTCATTAGGTTGTTAAAATAGCTTTATATAGCTGATGTGAAATATGGTTGATGGTACATCACTAGGAGGCTTTCAGGTTTTGTATCTCCTGCCTTTTGCCCCAGGGGAGTGGTAGATAATAGGGGCATAAATTTATACCTGAGTGCTATATTAACAGCTTTTTGCATATAATTTCCCTAGTGGGTTTTTGTTTTAAAAGTAAGCTTATCTGAAGAAATGAAACTCCCAGTATTTAATAATGTTTGCATTTAAATACCCAACATTATTTCAGAGATTTATACAGATTTTAAGGTGATTGTGCAAAGGGAAGGCAAAGATAGTATTCCCCTACACCTCCTCCCAGGGCTGCTGCACATCTGGAATCTGTTCTGTTTACCTGAACAAGCAACAGAACTTCGCTTAAAGGAAGCAGTGATCTAAAATATTTGCTAACTTGCAAAAATGATACTTTATTCAGAACTAATCTGAGAAACCATTCCTGGTTTTCCACTGTGAGGTCCAATCCCACTACTCATTCACTCAACACTTATTTATTAAGCAATCTTTATGGACTAGCACTGTTCTAGGTTGTAGAGCTGGTTGTAGGGCATAAAAAGTCCTGCCCTCAAGGAGCTTACATTCTGCTAGAATGAAAGCAGGCTTGGGGAAAGGGGAGACAGCAGAAGACTACATGTACATATCTCCTTAAATAAATGTTTCCTTATCTGAAGTAGATACAGGATAATATTCAAGGAGGTCATTGGCAGCTAGGGAGGTAGGGGAGGAGAGGAGGAGATGGGGAAAGTTCTCATATAGGATGAAACATGAGCAGTTTTAAAAGAAACTAGATTGTAGGATATATTAGATGATGGAGGAGAGTATATTACCCATTCAAAGGCACAGGGTACATGTACAAGCAACTATAAAATGGATGTTTTTCTCAAACATGGAATCAGTGAACAGATGGAATTGGGACCAGATAGTTAAGGTTTTGAATGTCAATTAAAGAAGTTAGCATCTTATCTTTGAGGAAATAGCTCTTGGATTTTATTGAAAAGGAGGATGATATGGTCAGACATGCTTTAGAAATATCACTTTGGAAGTTATGTGCTGAATAGATTGAAAAAAGGAAAAACTTTAGGGAGGGAGACAAATTAATAGACTAATGGAAATATAGAGGTAAGAAGGGATAATGGCCTGAACCAGCTCAGTTTCCCGGGGTATGGAGAGAAGGTGGGAAAGATTGGGAAAATGTTTTGGAGTCAGAATCAACAAGATTGACAACAGTTTGGATGTTATGAAAAGAAAAGGAGAAGTGGGAGAGCAAAATGTGATAGATTACTTTGAAGTTTTGAGCCTAAGTGAGAGGAGGATAAGGGAGGTGGTAAAATAATGAGTTTAGTTTTATATATGTTTGTATGGGACATCCATTTTAAAACATCCAATATGCAATTGGTGCTATGAGATTGGTGCCAGGGAGAGAAACTAAGACTGAATATATAAATACAGAAGAACAGAGAATCAAGGAGGAAGAAGAGAAGAAAATTAACATTTACAAAGCAGTTCAATGTTTGCAAAGAAATTTACATACAACTCCATAAGGTATATGCAATTATTATACCCATTTTAAAAATGATGAAATTAAGACTCTGAGAATTTGTTATTTGCCTCTGGTCACAGAATTGGTATTTGAATCCAGGTCTTCCTGATTCAAAATCTCAAGCATACTATCTGTTTAGCTTTTGTCATTCATAAATTGTATTTCCACAGATTGCTCACTACCAAACCAATTTTGGAGAAAAAATATTGAACCAGTGAAACTAGTAACTAATAATATTTTTTTTGAAAATGATTGTTAACATACAATAGCAATCATCAAAACCATTTTGTACTTGCTAAGAAATAGAGTAGTCAATCAGGAGTAAAGGTTAGGTTCACATGGCAAAAAAGTCAATGACTATAATAATCTGGTCTTTGACAAAGTCAAAGACACTAGTTTTCGGGGTTAGAACTTACTATTTGATAAAAAAAATGATAGGAAAATTGGAAATTAGTATGGCAGAAATTAGGCATTGATCCACACCTAACACCCTATACCAAGATAATATGGAAAAGCATTCATGATTTAGATATAAAGAGTGATATTATAAGCAAATTTGAGGAACAAAGTATAGCTTACCTCTCCAATCAAAAGGAATTTGTGGCCAAAAAAGAACTCCAGTACATTATTGAATGCAAAATAGGCAATTTTGATTACATTAAATTAAAAAGGTTTTGTACAAACAAAAATGCAGACAAGAGTAGAAGGGAAGCAATAAACTAGTATTTTTTTTACATTCAAGGGTTCTGATAAAAGACTCATTTCTAAAATATATAGAGAATTGACTCAAATTTATAAAAATTCAATGCATTCTCCAATTGATAAATAACCAAAGGATATGAACAGTGTTCAGATGAAGAAATTAAAATCATTTCTAGTCATATGAAAATGTGCTCTAAATCACAATTGATCAAAGAAATACAAATTAAGACAACTCAGGTATCACTATGCATCTCTCAGATTGGCTAAGATGAGAGAAAAAGATAATGATGAATGTTGGAGGAGATGGGAGAAAACTGGAACACTAGCACACAATTGGTAGAATTGTGAACTGATTCAACCATTCTGGAGAGCAATTTGGAACTATGCCCAAAAGGCTATCAAACTGTGCATATCCTTTGATCAGCAGTGTTTCTACTGGGCTTGTATCATAAAGAGATTGTATGGGGGGAAAGGGATCCACATGTGCAAAAATGTTTGTGGCAGCCCTTTGTGTAGTGGCAAGAAAATGGAAACTGAGTGGATGCTGATCAGTTAGAGAATGGCTGAATAAGTTATGGTATATGAATGTTATGGAATATTATTCTATGATAATATATATAATTTGTTCTATAAGAAACAACCAGCAGATGATTTCAGAGGGGCTTGGAGAGACTTACAGGAACTGATGCTAAGTGAAATGTGCAGAACTGGGAGATTATTATACACCGCAACAGCAAGATTGTACAATGATCAATTCTGGTGGATGTGGCTCTCATCAACAATTAGATGATTCACTTTAGTTCCAATGATCTTGTGATGAAGAAAGCCATCTGTACCCAGGGAGAGGACTGTGGAAACTGACTGTGTACCATATCATAGTATTTTTACTCTTTTCATTGTTGTTTGCTTGCATTGTTTTCTTTCTCATTTTTTTTCCTTTTTGATTTGATTTTTCATGTTTAGCATGATACTTGTGGAAATACTTGTGTATAGAATAACTGCATATTTTTACCATATATTGGATCACTTGCCATCTAGGAGAGGGAGTGGGGGAAAGGGAGGGAAAAAATTAAAACACTACATTTTGTAAGGATGAATGTTGAATATTATTCATGTATATATTTTGAAAATAAAAAAAGCTTTAATTAAAAAAATAAAAATAATTGTTAAAATCAGACTTTTCTACTCTCAAACCATTTTAAATTTCTAGATAAAGTCTGTCTTAGTTATGTTTACTTTGTAAAGAAGAGGAAGAAAAATAAGAATTTAGAAATTATTAGGAAATCATGGAATTTAAGAGACAGTACTGCATCTTAAAAGCTATCTAGTGATATAAAATTCCATTCAAAATAACTACAAATTGCTTAAAATGCCAGGGAGGCAACCTAACAATATCTACTCAAAACTCAATATAGCTACAAAGCTCATTTCTTCTCAATAAAGGCAGAGAAATAATTGGAGAGATATTCATTTTTGTGGATGGGTCATGGAAATATAATAAAAATGGCAAAACTACCTAAATTAATTTACAGAACTTTAAAGAAAAAATAGTTTAAAATACAGAAATGAAGGCCTTGTTTTTGTAGATCTCCCACTATATTATAAAGCAGAATTCATCAAATACAGTAGTTAAAATTAAAAATAGAAAAGTGGATCAGTAGAACAGAGCAAAGAAACAAGTGCACAAAACAAACAATTAAACAATTACAAAGAGTTTGACAAATTCAAGACAATATACTTTGGAAAATATTCCACATTCAATAAGTTACTAAGAAAATTTGAAAACAGTATGGTAGAAAATGAATTTAGATAAGCAACTTACATCACAAATGTGACAAAGTAGGACTTAAATTATGGTCTAGACTTAAAGTAATGATCGAGAAATTCTAATAATGAAGATGCATATTTAAGGTTCTCCTATAAGAAGGAATATACTACTAAGTATTTTAACACATGACTATTGTGAATGTAATATATATATATGCGTGTATATATATATATGCACACACATATATACATATATATATATATATATCCAAAATAGTTTAAGTTTAATCTTTATTATTAACAGTTTATTATATTATTTTACTTTTAACATATTGAGCTTGGATGAACAATACATAAATGAATAAATAAATAAATTTGTGGCTTTTGCCAATTTCCAAGATATAAATGTTCACATTAAAAATTTATTATCATTTTTCACCAGTCAAGCTGGCCCCAATGCATTCCTGAAGAAAGCAATAATTAGATAAATCTAAGATGCATATAAAGTAAAATGTAACTTTAGAAAGAAAGGGGTAGAGAGAGAATGAGGGAGAATCAGAAAAGACTTCTTTTAGAAGGTGGAAAATAAACTATTTTTTGTCAGGTGAAGTAAGAAGAACTGGGAAACCATTGTGCACAGTAACAGCAATGTTATGATGATGACCAACTGTTCAAGTCTTGGGCACTCTGATCAATACAATGATCTGAGACAGTTCCAAAGGAACCATGATTTGAAAAAAGACTATCTACAGAAAGAACTGATTAATTTTGAGTACGAATTAAAGTATTTTCTTATTTTTTTTGCTTTTTTATTGAAATATAACTAATATGGAAATATGGTTTGCAGAATTTCACATGTATAATTGATATATTGTGGCTGTGAAAGGGGTAGAAGAAAAGATAAGAATCTGGAAACCAAAATTTATAAAGAAAAGAATGTTGAAAATAATTTTTTTTCAGTCAATTATTTGTGATCCCATTTGGCAAAGATATCGGAAGGGTTCCCTTCTCCAGCTCATTTGGCAAATGAGGAAACTGAGGTTAACTGAGATAAATGATTTTTCAAGAACCAAATAGCAAGTAAGTGTCTGAAACTAGATTTGAATTTTAAGATACATCTTCCTAATTCTGGGCCTGGCACTTTACCCACTGAACCACCTAATTCGCTGTTTAAAATTAAAAAATAAATAGTGCATGTGTGTATATGCATATATTATACATGAATATATACACACATGCATATATATACATATATGTGATATATACATTTATATTAATTTATTATGTATGTATAGAGAATGCCAAGGATTCTAAGAATTGAAGTAAGGAAGCAGACTATTTCAGTATTTCAGGCATGGGGCCAACCAATGAAAAGGTATGTAAACAGAAGATGGAAAATGGAGCCTGATGTGGGAGAAATAACAAGTAGGCTAGTATAGCTTGATTTTAGAGTGTAAAGAGGAAAATAGCATTCATGAAAACTAGAAAGTTAAGAAGAGACCAGGCTGTGTGCATTAAATGCAAATAAAGAATTTGATATTCTTTTCTGGAAGTAATATGGAACCATTGAAAATAATTGAGTAGGTGGGATGACCTGGTTCCACCTACACTTTAGGAAAATCACTTTGGCAACTGTGTGGGGGATAAATTGGAGTGGGGAGATACTTAGAGCAGCAGGGAGACCAATTTGAAAGCTCTGGCAATAATACAGGTGAGAAGGATATATAGGAGACATATTGTGAAGGCAGAAATGACAAGATTTGGCAATTGATTTGATATGTGGAGTGAGGGAAAGTGAGAAGTCAAGGATGATACCAAGATTTAGAAACCTAGGTGACTAAAAGCATGGTTGTACCCTTGATATTAATAAGGAAGTTTAGAAGAGGAAAGAGGATTTTTTTTGGGGGGGGAAGTAAAGTGAGTACTATTTTAGACAGATTGAATTTGAAATACAAAACATTCAATTTGAAACAACTGATGGGGACTTGATATTTAGTACTGGAACTTGGGAGAGAAAGTAGGCATGGATCTATAGGTCTAGGAATCATTTATGTAGAGATGATCACTGAACCCATGGGTGTTGATGAGAGATAGATTGAATAGAGGGAAAAGTTTAGGACTCATTACAGAGCCCAGGGCAGAAACTAAACAAGTTGGTATATATAAATATATTGTAATACATCTGGATATCTGCATTGATAGTGTGTACCAGGCAATGTCTTATAACTGTACTAAAAAAGACATGGATTCAATAACCTTTAGAAACAATCTACTATCTTGTAATTTTGTCCCTTGCCCAGAAAAGATGCTAATAATCATACTGATGATGATATAATCAGAAGCTACCAACATCTTAGACTGAGGTAGTGTTTGGATAGATGGGATGGGATAGGATGGGATGCAGAACTTGATAAAGTTTCTTCACAAAAGGGAAAAAAACTGTAGAGTTAAAAGCTGAGAGGTGCCTATTTTACAAAAATATTATTAACTCTTAAAACACAAGCATAAAGGAATATCATACATTATTTTTAATGAAAGTGTTTCAATTCAGGAAAAGAACTCTCTCAAATTGGAGTTGCTGTAGTAATTTTAGCATTTGATTTCTTAAACAATAATACTGATCCAGCCCATTCAGCAGCAGATCCATCACTTGGCCTTCCTTGTCTTGATGAAGACATCACTGGTATGTTGAAACAAGAAACCCAAGAAATGATAAATTTATGGGATTCAGAGAAACATGGGAATGCTTGTATAAATTAATGTAGACTAAAGTAATCAAAACCAGGAAAACAATATACACACAATGGCTATAATAATGTAAATTAATACAATGAGATTGTGTGTTCCTTGAGGATAAAGATTGTCTTTTTACCTTTCTTTTTTGTTTCCTCAGCATTTACTATGGTGCTTAGTGTTGACTGACAGGTAGTATTAAAAGACATTATAAATCTGATTCTGTTTAATGATTAATCTTGGTTTCATAAGACTAAATGAAATCAAATTCTCTGTTCTTGGAGAAAATTGTCAGACTATGGGAATGAAATGTTGACTATACTGATAGACATTTTGGCCATATTTGTTGGTTTTGCTAAGCTGTTTATCACAAAGGAAGGTCCTCTTTCAAGTAAACGTGGTTTGTATTAACAATAAAAAGCATGATTAAAATATTTTTAGAAGTCATTTACTCTCATATGGAAATATTTTATATGATTGTACATATAAAACCTTTATCAGATTGCATACTGTCTCAAGGAGGTAGAAGATGAAGAGAGGTAGAAGAGACTTTGAAAATTAAAATTTTAAAAATGCTAAAAGAAATTTAGTTCAATTACTACCTAAAATATGAATTCCATATGATAATGATGTTTACTTCATAGTTAATATGAAGAAATAATTACATTGTATTTTATCAATATGGGAGAATTAAGAGGAGAGAGAATAGTTATCTATAAATGATTTAATTTTCTCTCTTCTCTACTCAAGATCCTCATGCATTCTGTTAAGGCAGAGGTATTCCATCAGGAGAAACCCAGACTATGAAAATGTTTCTACCTGCCAGTTAGTTATATTTGTATGTGTCTTATAACTATTTATAAGATCCCACTGGCATAAAATCCCATAAATATGATTCTCCCTCTGTTTCTTTTTTACTCCATCTACAAGGCATTTAAGATACTCTACAGTTTTTTGCCAATATACTTCTCAATCTCTCCTTCCCACAGCTCCACTTCTCTTTCCTATTCATGCTGAACTATTCATAGTTTTTTTTTTCCATGCTGCCCTGCCTCCATGAATTCATATACGTTTTCTCCCTCCCACCTATGTCACCAACCTATAGTACATGATGACTGAAATAAAAAAATAAAACAACTCTCCATAGGTCTCTGCTTATCCAAAAAAATTACTTACTTTAAGAGCTATCTAAGATGTCATGCCCTAAAATAAATTTTCCTTGCACAATTGGCTAAAAGTGAGTCTGTATTCCCAGCAATCCAGAGGTACTGTATGATGTAATCTGTAGTAAAGTAAAGTGACTTTGGAGTCAGAATACCTCAAAATTCTACCAGAGACCCCTTGCAAGTCACAAGAACATAAGCTTCTTCAAGCCTCATTTCCTCATATAAAACAAAGAGATTTGACTAGATAATCACTAGTATTTTTTCTACTTGGAAACTATGAAGTTAAAGTGGTATTTAGTCCAACATAGACCTACACGAGAATCCAGCCAAAAATTTCCCTGAGAAGTGGTTATTATACAGACTTTGTTTAAAAACCTGCAGTGAATAGAAATTTACTACCTTACTTTACTTTAAGTACCATGACTATGATCTATTCAGTTGTAAAGGGAGCAGAATCTTCATCAATTGCATAAAATATTTTTCTTTAGGTCTTGGTGAATGAACTAAACCAGTTTGAAGGTAACTAACAGGTCACATTTTAGTCTGAGTTAAGGGGTTGTCTACCTAAAGATGTGAAGACTTCCTCTGACAGAATAGGCAAATGACAATAATTTGTTTCATGAAGGTGGCTGAAGTAGGTGTTGTGTGTCAGACATCAAAGATACCAAGGTCATCTGTTGCATCCCAAGTCATCATTAGCCATCTTGACTTTGTCTTCCCACAGGTCTTTGACGATTCTGGAAGATAGCGTGAGACTGATTGTTTTGCACAATTCTGAATCATTTAAATCTAATTCACCTGTGGGTTACAATATCATCCTGTGATATCATCAGTCATCTTCCAAAATTAAGGATGAACAACAATGGTTAGGGAGCTTTTCCTTATGTCAAATCTATATTTACCTCTTTGTTTCATGTCTCTGCTTTAATACTCCTATTCAGCAAACACATTTCAATTTTTATTATGATAATTGCTTACTACATGTCCTCAGTATGACATGAAAGTGAATCTGAATTCTCAAAGACTGTTTCAATAGATCTAAGCTCTGACAGGTCTTACTAAGTTGGAAAATTTTTAAATATGGGCATGGTGACAAAGATATATTTCCATGACCCAGGTATTGATCTTGGATAATTTAAAGGACCTCATAGGATAATTCACTGCCAAGTGATTAGGGGTCACATCCATGATTACAATCTACTCAATTGTAGAGAGTCTCTACAATTGAGACTCAATCGCATAGAATATGCACAATGTTTCACCCCCTTCCCTACAACTACCTTTTGCATTCTTTGAATTCAATGATCTGCCATTTTCTCCTTTTGTTTCCCTAATACTTAGCACAGGGCTTTGAATCTAGAAGATAATAAATGCTTGTTGAATTGAAGGGAGCATGGAATCTTATGGGAAAAAACCCACCAAACTTGAAGTCCTTTACAATAGCACTGACATCTTGGTTCTCCTTATCTAGTTCATTAATTTATTTGGAATCCCCTAATTTCACATTCAAATGGGTATTTAAAGGCAGCACCAGGTTTTAGGGGCTATAAGTTTAGCTCTTTCCCACTTACACAAAACCTCCACACAGGTTCTTTATTAACAGATAAGAAATGTGCCCCTGTGTATACTGGATCTCTGGAATTGAGAATATTTAGAGTTCTCATTCTAGTAATTTACTTAATGGACCTACTCTCCCAACCTCAAAAAAATAGTATCCTTTTAGAAAAAAAAAAAGACTAATGAACTCTTTTCTCACCCCTAGCATCTGGCCTATGAAGAACTGTGATCCTCCCCTCCCCCATTCCCTAACTGACTCTTTACAAGGCTGTCAGGTAATGACAGTCAGTAAAGGATTTGATGCTCTTAGAAATAAAGTTCTACAATATTAGGACCTGCAAGCATTGGTTTTTTTAATTAAATAAAAAAATTAGAGGACTCTGGGACATCATTGCTAGAAAGGAAAATGCCTTTTGGTGGGGAAAATGAGTGAAAATAAGGGGTGATGAAAATCACCCCATAAGGTAGAAAGTAAAATCAGTGGTAACTGGTTAAGATAAATCAGGTAAGAGTCACTCCTTGGCATTGGAAGTGAGACCCATTAGACTAAAATGAAGCACTACTACACAGCAGTAAACTTCAACTACCTGCCCCACCTTATATAATCTGTAAGACTACAAGATTTACAATCTCATAGGGGACTATAAATTGGTCAAAGTGAAAAAGGAGTCGGGAAACCTAGGAAAACACTCCCCCTATACAAGCTTCTCGTTTTGAAATTGCAATAGAAATTCCATGTGATAAACTTGGTCAAACACACAGGAAGAATGAGCCACTCCTCTCTCCAATCCTCCAGTTTTATCTTAGTACAGAACTCATAACAGACCAATAAATGGAATTAAAATTAAATAGAACATAATCTTCCTGAGGGAAGGCAATGTTATTAATTTTGTCTTTGCAACCTGAGTAGCCGGCAGAGTTCTTGGCATTGTATAATGCATAGAGCATTGGATTTGGAGTCAGATACTTATTAACTGAACAATCTTGAATAAATCATTTATATTCTTTAAGTCTCAATTTCTTCATCTCTAAAATGGGAATAATAGTGAAATCTACAGTACCCTCACATTATTGTTGTGAGAATATGAGATAATGTATGGAAGATTTTGCAAATTATTATAAATGTGTATAATTAAATAAATCATTTTATAAATGTGTTTGTTGTTATCATTATTTTTTGTTTGTAAAAGAAAATTGAGTGTTCGGATTTTAGCCTCTTTCTGATGAATAAATAAAATGTAAAATAAAGTATATCCAGTGGTCCAAAGCCCCATAAAATAATGGGATTGTACAGAGAGGATTGAATCTTAGAGACCAACTCAAAAAAGAATCTTCTTTTTTTTAAATACACATGTCCCTACATAGAATTTAGTTGGAGAAATCTACAAATATAGCTGAGGTATGTATAGCTCATGTCTAGCTTTCCACAGATGTGGATAAAATAAGTCCCAATCTCCCACATAAACACTTAAGGAAACAATAGGAATATTGGGTATGGGGCAATCTTTATTTTATTCCACTGAAAATGCAGACGATGCAAAGGATGCATAGGGGCCAATAAACAGATACAGCAAATACATAAGGCACACAAAAAAACTCTCAGGAGTTCATAAGGAGATATAGAAAACACATAAAGCATTCAAATAGCCTCTAATCTCCCCCTAAAAGGCAATCGTATTTGGGGGCTGCTGAACAAGCAACACCCCATCCTCTTGGACTTGCACAGTTTGAATCAGGCACTGAAATGGCAGGATGTGACAAGGAACAGATTTCTTGTTTCTCCAAGTCACAGGTATCCTGTATTCCTTCTTTCACTATGAGGTCCACATGAATAACTTACTGAGAAATGGTTCTCAGTAAATCTCCTTTTCTGGATCTTCATCCAAGTCCCATGGCTTCTGCACTAGATCATCTCCTTTCCTATACTACTTCACTTGATGATCTTTATCAGTTCCTGTGGATTCAATTATCCTCTCTATGTAGATGATTCCTAGAGCTACTTATGTAGCTTTAACCTGTCTTTATTTCCAATTTCATGTTGCCAATTGCTTATCAGTTCAAGAGAACTAGATAGCCCACGGACATCTTAAAGTCTTGTCCAAAACTGAACTCATTATCATTCCCCTAAAATTCCTCCCTTTTAACTTTTATTTTTGAAGGTATAACCATTCTCCCAACTACCTAGGTTCAAAATGTAGGATACCACCTTTGACTATCATTCTGTTTCTCCCACACACTGAATTCCCAAGGCCTTTTATTTCACCTTTACAGCATCGCTTGAATACACCCCCTTCTCTGCTCTGATACTACTACCATCCTGGGATGAGTCCTTATCACCTCATACTTGGATTGTTGCACTAATCTTCTGGTGAGACTCCCTGCCTCAAGTCTCTTTCCACTCTATTCTGTCAACCATTAAGTTATCAAAGTAATGTTCCCAAAGTTCAGGTCTGACCATATCATTCTTCTACACAATTAACTCCAGTGATTCCCTATCACCTCCAAGATAAAATAGAAAATCCTCTCTTTCGCATTCAAATCCTGACATAACTTATTCCTCTCATATTTTTATTTTTATATCTTATTCCTTTCTACATATTCTACAATCCAGGGAGGCTTGCCTCCTTTTTTTGTTACTCCGTTTTCAGACTCCAACCTTTATATGTTTTGTTTGTACAAAGATATTTAGTCAGTCAGTAAACACTAAGGGCTTATGTGTCCAGCACTATTTTAAATTAAAAAAAGTAAAAAACAATCCCTACTTTCAAAGAGTTCACAGTTTGAAGTGAGTGATAACTTGAAAATAACATTAGTCTTTTTTTTTTCTAAAAGGATACTATTTTTTTGAGGTTGGGAGAGTAGGTCCATTAAGTAAATTACTAGAATGAGAACTCTAAATATTCTCAATTCCAGAGATCCAGTATACACAGGGGCACATTTCTTATTACAAGTTATCTTGTAACTTACAAATAACTTACAAACAATATATAGAGAGGGCATATTTGAAATAAGCATCCAAAAAAAAAAAACCTTAGACTTAAAGATTAAAAAAAAGTTTTCTCATGAAAGCTAGGATTTCAGCTAGGACTAGAAGGAAGTCAGAGAAGCATGGGGTAGAAATGAGAAGGAAGAGCATTCCAACCAGTGAAAATGTTAAATTGGGAGATGGAAGGTATTTTTCCTCCCACCATTAGACAACTCCTTAAGAGAGAGACTTTTCCCCCTTTTTCTGTACTTTCAGTGTTTATTTCAATGCCTAGCCCATACTTTCTAAAGATGGTTGGATCCTTAAACTCTCAAATTTGGGAACTCTTGAACTTTAAGTAATCATTGAGGCAACTTCTCAAGAAAGACATTAATAAATATTTCATATAGTGGGCTAGAAGGCTAGATTAGAGGCCATGTTGCTTAGAAGATTGAAATCTACTCTTCTCTAAACAGAAGACTGGAGTTCAGAATCATTATCCATGAACTATCTCATTGGGCCAACTTGGCAAATGTGCAGGCTTCTAAAGGTCTATGTCTTTTTTTTTTTTTTACTTTTTTTCCAGAGCTCAAATTTATTTATTTTTTTTAAATAATAGCTTTTTATTTTCAAAATATATGCAAAGATAATTTTCAATATTCACCCTTGCAAAACCATCCGTTCCATTTTTTTTCCTCCCTCCCTTCCTCCAACTCACTCCCCTAGACAGCAAGTAATTTAATATATATTAAACGTGCAATTCTTCTATACAGATTTGCACAATTATCATGTTGCATAAGAGAAATCAGATCAAAAAGGGAAAAAATGAGAAAGAAAACAAAATGCAAGCAAACAACAACAAAAAAAAGATGTGAAAAGACTATGTTGTGATGATCCACTTTCAGTCCTCTCTCTGGGTATAGATGGCTCCCTCCATCACAAGACTGGCCTGAATCAATTCATTGTTGAAAAGAGCTACGTCTGTCAGAATTGACCCATGCATATTTTTGTTGTGACTGTGTACAATGTTCTCTTGTTTCTACTTACTTCATTTGGCATTTCTAGGCTTTTCTGAAAATATCCTGCTGATCATTTCTTATAGAACAATAATATTCTATATCATAACTTATTCAGCTATTCCCTAACTGATGGGCATTCATTCATTTTCCAGTTCCTTACTACTACAAAAAAGGCTGTTATAAACACTTTTGTATGTGTGGGTTCTTTTCCCTTTTTGATGATCTCTTTGAGATACAAGTCCAGTAGAGACACTGCTGGATCAAAGGGTATACACACTTTGATAGCCCTTTGGCATAGTTCCATATTATTCTCCAGATTGGTTGAATCAGTTCCCTCCCCTCCAACATTCATCATTATCTTTTCCCGTCATCTTAGTCAACCTGAGAGGTATGTAGTGGTACTGCAGAGTTGTCTTAATTTGCTTTTCTCTGATCAATAGTGACAGAGCATTTTTTCATTTGATTAAAAATGGTTTTAATTTCTTCATCTGAAAGTTGTCTGTTCATACCTTTTGACTTTCTTAATTGAAGAATGGCTTGTATTCTTATAAATTTGAGTCAGTTCTTAATATATTTTAGAAATGAGGCCTTTATCAGAACCTTGGATATATATTTTTTACATTTTAATTTAATATAATCAAAATTATCCTTTTTTTGCATTTCATAATGTATTCTAGTTCTTCTTTGACCACAAATTCCTTCATTCTCCACAGATCTGAGAGTTAGATTATACATTGTTGTTCTAATTTGTTTAATAATATCACTATGTTTAAATTATAAACTTATAGGGGGCGGAGCCAAGACGGTGAACTGCAGACAGCGTTCTCTGTGAGCTCCTGAGACCTTCCCTCAGACCCAGACAAATTGAGCCTCGGAACTGGTTTGGGAGTGAGGGCTCCATCAAACACTTGGACTACAATGCACGTCTATCAAAAATCTTCTTTGAAAGAACTCCAGAGAAGGTCAGTTTCAGACTCACAGGCAATTGGCAGCTTGCCATGATCAGATGCCAGTGCACCCAGGGAGGAAGTTGGGGCTGGAATAGAGGGGAGGATTTTAGGCACCCAGGAAGTCCCTGGGAGATGCTTGAGCCACTTTGCTCTGCTTGCAGGAATGTGCTTTGGCAGATCTGCCTTTGGTAAAGGGTGGATTGAGAGCAGCTGAAAGCATGGTCCTAGTGCAGAACTAGCCAGACCAGCCCGCCCACCGGAAGTCAACTTGGCAAACTGCCCCAAGGTAAACTGAAACGGCTGCAGAATTCCCTGCTCTGAATTAGACCACAAAATCAAAAACATGAGCAAGAAGCAGAAGAGAGCTCTCACTATTGACAGCTTTTACAGAGAGAAAGTAGGGCAGACCCCAGATTCTGAGGTTCTGAAAACAATCCCAGAAGAAGCCACAAAGGTGGACAGGAGCTGGTCCCCTTTTCAGAAGGCTTACCTGGAAGATTGCATAAAGAATCTCAAAAGAGAGCTAGAAGAAGAATGGGGAAATGTATTGAGATCAATGCAAGAAGAAAATAGCGCCCTTCAACAGAGATGTGAAAAACTGGAAAAAAAAAAGACTGGTGAATTAGAAAAAGACAACAATTCACTGAAAAACAAAATTGGTGAATTGGAAAAAATCACCAATTCACTGGAAAATAAAAATGGTGAATTAGGAAAAATCATCAATTCACTGGAAAATAAAAGTGGTGAATTGGAAAAAGACAACAATTCGCTGAAAAATAAAATTGGCAAAATGGAAAAAGAATGCATTGAACAAAAAAAATTCAATTGGCCAGTTACAAAAGGAGCTAAAAAAGATAACTGAAGGAAATAATACTTTAAAAATTAAAATTGAACAAATAGAAGTAAATGACTCAATAAGACATCAAGAATCAGTCAAACAAAAACAAAAAAATGAAAAAATGGAAGACAATATGAAATATCTCCTAGGAAAAGTAACTGCCTTGGAAAACAGATCCAGGGGAGACAATCTAAGGATTATTGGACTCCCTGAAAGACACGATGAAAAAAAGAACCTGGATGCTATCTTCCAGGAAATCATGAAAGAGAATTGCCCTGATGTCTTAGAATCAGAAGGCAAAATTGGCATTGAAAGAATTCACTGATCACCTCCTTAAAGAGATCCCAAAATTAAAACCCCAAGGAATATTGTGGCCAAATTTCAGGACTATCGCACCAAGGAAAGGATATTGCAAGCAGCTAGAAAGAAACAATTCAAATACCGAGGAACTGTAATTAGAATTACACAAGATCTGTCGGCTTCCACATTAAAGGATCGAAGGGCCTGGAATCAGATATTCTGAAAGGCAAAAGAACTTGGATTACAGCCAAAAATAAGTTATCCAGCTAGAATGGGCATCATCTTCCAGGGAAGAAGATGGTCATTCAATGATACAGGAGAATTTCACCTATTTCTAATAAAAGACCAGATCTGAACAAAAAATTTGACCTCCAAATACAGAACTCAAGAGAAACATAAAAAGGTAAAAAGGAAAGAACTCTTGAGAACTATATTTCTACTATGGATATCCTTAAAGAATAGGGGTATAATTTGATCTTACTTTGATAATAATGGGAAAAAAATTAGAGGTGAAAAGGATATCATACAGAAAAAAGGGGGGAAAGGAGGCAAAATAAAGTAAAAAAAGGAGGTAAAATAAGGCAAAATTTCATAAAGAGACATAGAAGATCTAATGTAATTGAGGGAAAGAAGGGAGGACGATGAATATAATGTAAACCTTAATCTCACTAGATTGGCCTCTAAGAAAATATATCAGACACATTCAGCTTCAAAGAAAGGCCTGACCCTCCTTGTGGGAAGGTGGGAGGGAAAGGAGGAAAGGAAAGGGATAGACTAATAGAAGGATTAGGGGAAAGGTGTAAAGGAGAGGGAGGGGTTCTAAAGAGGGGAGGACTGTTGGAGGGAGGTGGTCATCAAAAATAAAGTACTGGGGAGGGGGGAAGAGAGAGAGGGGAAAGGGAAGAGAAAATCATAACTCTGGGTAAATAAGATGGCAGGAAATATAGATATAGTTATTTTAACTGTGAATGTGAATGGGATGAACTCTCCCATAGAACAGAAGCAGGTAGCAGACTGGATTACAAGCCAGAATCCTACAATATGTTGTTTACAAGAAACACATCTAAAACATAGAGATACATACAGAGTTAAGGTAAAGGGCTGGAGCAGAATCTTCTATGCTTCAGGTGAACAAAGAAAGGCAGGGGTAGCAATCCTTATCTTGGATCAAGTAAAAGCAAAAATAGATCTAATTAAAAGAGATAAGGACGGAAACTATATTTTACTAAAGGGTTCCATAGACAATAAAGCAGTATCAATACTAAACATATAAGCACCAAGTGGTATAGCATCCAAATTCCTAGAGGAGAAACTAACAGAGATACAAGGAGAAATAGACAGTAAAACTATACTAGTCGGGGATCTCAATGTTGCTCTCTCAGAATTAGATAAATCAAACCACAAAATAATAAGAAAGAAGTTAGGGAGGTAAACAAAAGGCTAGAAAAGTTAGGTATGATAGATCTCTGGAGGAAATTGAATGGTGGTAGAAGGAAGTATACTTTTTTCTCAGGGGTTCATGGAACTTATATGAAAATTGATCATGTGTTAGGGCATAAAAACCTCAAAATCAAATGCAGAAAAGCAGAAATAGTAAATGCATCCTTTTCAGATCATGATGCAATAAAACTCACATGTAATATAAGGCCAGGAAAAAAACAGACCACAAGTTAATTTGAAATTAAATAATCTAATCCAGAAGAATGAATGGGTGAAAGAGCAAATTATAGACACAATCACTAATTTCATCCAGGAGAATGACAATAATGAGACAACATGCCAAAATTTGTGGGACACGACCAAAGCAGTTATAAGGGGTAATTTTATATCTCTAGATGCTTACTTGCATAAAACAGAGAAAGAGAAGATCAATGAACTGGGCTTACAATTAAAAAAGCTAGAAAAAGACCAAATTAAAAACCCTCAATTAAATACCAAATTGGAAATTCTGAAAATAAAAGGTGAGATTAATAAAATTGAAAAGGAAATTATTGAATTAATAAATAAAAATAAGAGTTGGTTTTATGAAAAAACCAACAAAATAGATAAGCCTTTAGTTAATTTGCTTAGAAAAAGGAAAGAGGAAAATCAAATTGTTAGTCTCAAAAATGGTAAGGGAGAACTTTCCTCCAATGAAGAGGAAATTAGAGTAATAATTAGGAGTTACTTTGTCCAACTTTATGCCAATAAATTTGATAATGTAAATGAAATGGAGGAATATCTACAAAAATATAGATTGCCCAGGTTAACAGAAGAGGAAATAAATTATTTAAATAGCCCCATTTTAGAAACAGAAATAGAACAAGCTATTAATCAACTCCCTAAGAAAAAATCTCCAGGGCCAGATGGATTTACATGTGAATTCTACCAAACATTCAAAGAACAATTAATCCCAATACTATATAAACTATTTGAAAAAATAGGGAGATGGGGGGCGGAGCCAAGATGGCGAACTGCGGACAGCTTTCTCTGTGAACTCCCTCCGACATTCCCCCAACCCAGACAAAGTAAGCCTTAAAACTGGTTTCCGAGTGAGGTCCTCGCCAAGCATTTGGACTACAACGCACTTCTATAAAAGATCTACCTTGAGAGAACTCCGGAGAAGGTTAGCCTCAGGGGAAATCGGCCGCTGGTCTTGATCGGACTCCAGCCGGGGCGGAAGTCAGGGCTGCGATAGAGGGGCGGATTTTGGGCACCCAGGAAGCCCCTGGGAGACGTCTGGGCCACTTTGCTCTGCTTGCGGGCAGGTGCTTTGGCAGATCTGCCTTTGGAAGGGGGTGGATGAGAACAGCTGAAAACGTGGTCCTGGTGCGAATCTAGCCAGACCAGCCTCAGACCGGAAGTCAACTCGGCAAACTGCCCCAGGGCAAATATAAATTGTTGCAGTTTTCTCGGCT
>JAJPUD010002499.1:140598-184783 GCA_023553655.1 Myrmecobius fasciatus
GATTTTGTTTGTACAAAATCAATGCAGACAAGATTAGGAGGGAAGCAATAAATTGGGAAATCATCTTTACATTTAAGGGTCCTGATAAAGGTCTCATCTCTAAAATATATAGAGAATTGTCTCATATTTATAAAAATTCAAGCCATTCTCCAATCAATAAATGGTCAAAGGATATGAACAGACAATTTTCAGAGGATGAAATTAAAACTATTTATAGTCATATGAAAAGGTGCTCCAAACCACTATTGATCAGAGAAATGCAAATCAAGACAACCCTGAGGTACCACTACACACCTGTCAGATTGGCTAAAATGACAGAAAAAGATAATGACTAATGTTGGAGGGGATGTGGGAAGGCTGGGACACTGATGCATTGTTGGTGGAATTGTGAATGGATCCAGCCATTCTGGAGAGTAATTTGGAGCTATGATCAAAAAGCTATCAAACTGTGCATACCCTTTGACCCAGCAGCATTTCTATTGGGCTTATATCCCAAAGAAATCATAAAGGAAGGAAAGGGCCCCACATGTGCAAGAATGTTTGTGGCAGCCCTTTTTGTAGTGGCTAGAAACTGGAAACTGAATGGATGCCCATCAATTGGAGAATGTCTGAATAAATTATGACATATGAATATTATGGAATGTTATTGTTCTGTAAGAAACGACCAGCAGGATGATTTCAGAGAGGTCTGGAGAGACTTGCATGAACTGATGCTGAGTGAAATGAGCAAAACCAGGAGATCATTATACACGGCGACAACAATAGTATATGACGATCAATTCTGATGGACATGGCTCTCTTGAACAATGAAATGTTTCAAACCAGTTCTAATTGTTCAGTGAAGCCATATACCCCAGAGAGAGGGATGTGAAATGTGGACCACAACATATCATTTTCATGCTCTCTATTGATGTTTGCTTGTATTGTGTTTCCTTTCTCTGATTTTTCTTTCTTGTAGATATGATTTTTCCTGCACAAAAATGATGTGTGGAAATAAGTATACATATATTCGATTTGCCAATATTTTAACATAATTAACATGTAGTGGATATCCTGCCATCTAGGGGAGGGGTGGGGAGTTGGGGGGAAAAATTTGTAACAGAAAGCTATGTAAGGGTTAATGTTGAAGAATTACCCACACATATGTTATGCAAATAAAATAAAATTAATTAATTAATTAATTATTTTTTTTAAAAAAGAAAGAAATGAGCAGAACCAGGAGATCATTATACACGGCAACAACAATACTATATGATGATCAATTCTGATGGATATGGCTCTCTTCAACAATGAATTGTTTCAAACCACTTCCAATTGTTCAGTGAAGAAAGCCATATACACCTAGAGAGAGGGATATGAAATGTGGACCGCAACGTAACATTTTCATACTCTTGAATGATGTTTGCTTACATTGTGTTTCCTTTATCTGATATTTCTTTCTTGTAGATACGATTTTTCTTGCACAATAATGATGTGTGGAAATATGTATACATATATTCAATTTGTCAAGTATTTTATCATAATTAACATGTAGTGGATATCCTGTCATCTAGGGGAGGGGTGGAGAGTGGGGGGGAAATTTGTATCAGAAAGCTCTGTAAGGGTTAATGTTGAAGAATTACCCATACATATGTTTTGCAAATAAAAAAATAAAATTTAAATTTAAACTTTTTTTGACTTTATCTTCATATAGGGAGATGGGTGTTGGTCAATGCCCAGCTTCTGCCATATTATTTTCCAATTTTCCCAGCAATTTTTATCAAATAGTGAGGTTTTTATTCAGAACTTGGGGCCTTTAGATTTATTTAAAAAAAAAACTAAATTACTATAGACTCTTGTGTCTGATGAACCTACTATATTCCATTAATCAATTATTCTATTTCTTAGCCAGTAGCAAATGGTTTTGATGACTACTACTTTATAATATAGTTTTAAATTTAACCCACCTGCATTTGAAGTTTTTCATTAATTCCCTTGAAATTTTTGACTTTTGCTCTTTGAGATGAACTTTGTTATTATTTTTTCTAGCTCTGTAAAGTAATTTCAGAATTAGACTACGTAATGAGGAAACCAAACTAGTACTCTTTGCAGATGATATAATGGTATACTTGGAGAACCAACTAAAAAACTATTAGAAATAATCCACAACTTTAGCAAAATTGCAGGATACAAAATAAATTCACATAAATCATCAACATTTTTATACATCACTAAGAAATCCAGCAGCAAGTGATACAAAGAAAAATTTCATTTTAAATAAATGTTGATAGTATAAAATATTTGGAAATCTATTTGCCAAAGGAAAGTCAGGAACTATACAAACAAAACTACAAGACATTTTCCACACAAATAAAGTCAGATCTAAACAATTGGAAAAATATCAAGTGCTCTTGGATAACGTCGAGCAAATATAATAAAGATGACAATACTACATAAGCTAATCTATTTATTTAGTGCTATTCCAATTAAACTTTCAAGAAATTATTTTACTGACCTAGAAAAAATAGCAACAAAATTCATCTGGAAAAACAAAAGGTCAAGAATTTAAAGAGAATTAATGGAAAAAAAAACAAAAACACAAATGAAGGTGGCCTTGCTGTACCAGATTTAAAATTATATTATAAAGCAGTGATCATCAAAACCATTTGGCACTGGCTAAGAAATAGAGTAGTTGACCAGTGGAATAGGTTAGGTTCACAGGACAAAACAGTCAATGACTATAGTAATCTAGTATTTGATAAACCCAAAGACCACAGCTTTTGGGATAAGAATTTACTTTTTGACAAAACCTGCTGGGAAAATTGGAAACTAGCATGACAGAAACTAGGCATTGACCCACACCTAACATTGTATACCAAGATAAGGTAAAAATGGGTTCAGCATCTAGACAAAAGAATGATATATATAAATTAGAAGAAAGAACATAGGATAGTTTACCTCTCAGATCTGTGGAGGAGGAAGGAATTTGTTACCAAAGAAGAACTAGAGATCATTATTGATCACAAAATAGATAATTTTGATTATATCAAGTTGAAAAGTTTTTGTACAAACAAAACTAATTCAGACAATATTAGAAAGGAAGCAATAAAATGGGGAAACATTTTTACATTAAAAGGTTCTGATAAAGACCTCATTTCTAAAATATATAGAGAGTTAACTCAAATTTATAAGAATTCAAGCCATTCTCCAATTGATAAATGGTCAAAAGATATGAGCAAATAATTTTCAGATGAAAAAATTGAAACTATTTCTAGTAACATGAAAAGGTGCTCCAAATCACTATTGATCAGAGAAATGCAAATTAAGACAACTCTGAGATACCACTACACACCTGTCAAATTGGTTAAGATGATAGGGAAAGAAAATGACAAATGTTGGAGGGGATGTGGGAAAACTGGGGCACTGATACATTGTTGGTGGGACTGTAAACGTATCCAACCAATCTGGAGAGCAATTTGGAACTAAGCTCAAAAAGTTATCAAACTGTGCATACCCTTTGACCCAACAGTGTTTCTACTGGGCTTATATCCCAAAGAGATCTTAAAGGAGGGAAAGGGACCCACATGTGCAAGAATGTTTGTGGCAGCTCTTTTTGTAATGGCAAGAAACTGGAAACTGAATGGATGCCCATTAGTTGGAGAATGGCTGAATGAATTATGGTATATGTATGTTGTTATGGAATATTATTGTTCTGTAAGAAATGGCCAACAGGATGATTTCAAAGAGATCTGGAGAGACTTTCATGAACTGGTGCAAAGTGAAATGAGCAGAACCAGGAGATCATTATACACGGCAAGAACGAGACTATACGATGATCGATTCTGATGGACATGGCTCTCTTCAACAATGAGATGATCCAAACTAGTTCCAATTGTTCAATGATGAAGAAAGCCAGATACTCCCAGAGAGAGGACTGTGGGAATTGAGTGTGGACCACAACATAGCATTTTCACTCTTTCTGTTGATGTTTGCTTGCATTTTGTTTTCTGTCAGGATTTTTTTTCCTTCTTCATCCAGTTTTTCTTGTGCACCAAGATAACTGTATAAATATGTATACATATATCAGATTTAACATATATCTTAATATATTTAACATGTATAGAACTACCTGCTATATCGGGACGGGGGGAGGAGATGAAAATTTGTAACAAAGTTTTGCAAGGGTCAATGTTGAAAAATTAACCATGCATATGTTTTGTAAATAAAAAGCTTTAATAACATTTTTTAAAAAGAAAAAAAATAAGTCAGTTTGACATGGCACTGAAAAAGTAAATTAATTTAGGTAGAATTGTCATTTTTATTAATTAGCTTGGCCTACCCATGAACATTTGATATTCTTGCAGTTTTTTAGATCTGACTTTATTTGTGTGAAAAATGTTTTGTGATTGTGTTCATATAGTTTCTGACTTTGTCTTGGCAAATGTTTTATATTTTCTATAGGTGTTTTAAATGGAATTTCTCTTTGTATCTCTTGCTGCTGGACTTTGTTAACATATGGAAATGCTGATGATTTATGTGAATTTATTTTGTATCCTGCAACTTTGCTAAAGTTGTTATTTATTTCTAGTACTTTTTGTGTGATTCTCTAGAATTCTCTAAGTATACCATCGCATCATCTGCAAAAGTGAAAATTTTGTTTCCTCATTACCTATCTAATTCCTTTAATTTCTTTTTCTTCTCTTATTGCTAAAACTAACATTTCTAATACAATGTTCAATAGTAATAGTGATAATGGACAGCATTGTTTCACCCCTGATTTTATTGGTAATGGTTCCAGTTTGTCCCCATTAGATATGATGCTTGCTGATGATTTTAATGATCATTTTAAGAAAAACTCCATTTTTTCCTTTGCTCTCTAGTGTTTTTAATAGGAATGGATATTGGATTTTGTCAAATGCTTTTTCTGCATCTATTGAGATAATCATATGATTTTTATTAGTACCCTTACTGATATAATCAATTATGCTAATAGCTTTCCTAACATTGAACCAGCCCTGCATTCCTGGTATAATCTATGAGGTCATAGTGTATCACTCTGATAATAACTTGTTGTAATCTTTTTGCTAATATTTTATTTAAAATTTTTGCATAAATATTCATTAGGGAAATTTGTCTACAATTTTCTTTCTCTGTTTTTTTTTTTACATGGTTCAGGTACTAGCAGCAACTCCATGTGCTTTTAGAAGAAAATCTATTAGTACCTAGTCTGTTTCTATTACTCAGGCTAGTAGAGTCCATTTCTCAAAACATCTCCTCTCAAGCCATATAGGCAAGTTCATTTGCTTCTGTCACCAGTCCATACTGGGAATGAGACTATATGACACAGAAACCATCTTTTTACTAGGTAGAACTTTAGTCTTCTCCATTGTATTCTGATTTATTTAGGAAGAGAAAAATCATATATATCTAAGGACATTATGGCCTGTATGGCCTGATGCTATCTTTAAGAAACTATATATGAAGAATTAATTTTTCTGAATCTCACTTATCTACTCACCTGAAGACAGTTGCAGTCAATGGAAATAAGACAATATTTGGGAATTATTTGGGTAATATAGCACTAATGAGAACATCTTTGATTAGTATGGAATAGTAAAAATGAGCAGCAATCTTGGAGTCAAAAGATCTGAGTCAAAAGAAATATTAGCTCAACCACTTACTAGCTATGTGGCCATGAGGAAATCACCTAAATTCCTTTTACACTCAATTCAAATTTCACCTCCCAAATGAGGTCTATTTAACATGATTTCCCAATTGCTTTTGCTTTCCCCTCAGAAATTATTTTGTATTTATATTATCCATAATGTGCATTTACTTGTCTATAGACAAGTAGGTTAAGGAATAACCTCATCAATGTGGTCTTTGCATGTTATATTCTTCATGTTCCAATCCTTGACTGAATTACCTCTAGGAGCAAGAATTCCTAGCCATAATTCTGGTATCATGTTGTCTCCAATAAACCCAAGGTCAACTATGTGTGCCAAAACTTTTACTCTATTGACTTTTGAGTTTCTTGTGTCACCTTTATGTTAGAATAAAACATTACAATAGCATTGAAAATAATTTATATCTATCTTATGTCACTAATTAATGTATGTTACTTACGTTTATCAGAAATATATGATCCTTGATGATAGTGACTGACTTTTCACATAGATTCTTTATACTTTGAGGTGCTAATCTAATCATGTTGCATGAACTGATGCTAAGTGAAATGAGCAGAACCAGGAGATCATTATACACGGCAACAACAAGACTATATGATGATCAATTCTGATAGACATGGCTCTCTTCAACAATGAAATGTTTCAAACCAGTTCCAGTTGTTCAGTAATGAAGAAAGCCATATACACCCAAGGAGAGGCCTATGGGATCTAAGTGTGGATCACAACATAGCATTTTCATGCTCTCTATTGATGTTTGCTTGCATTTTGTTTTCCTTCTCAGATTTTTTTTCTTGTAGATCTGATTTTTCTTATACAACAAGATAAATGTATAAATATATATACATATATTTGATTTGTCAAGTATTTTAACATAATTAACATGTATTAGACTTCCTGCCATCTAGGGGAGGGGGTGAAAGGAAGAAGGGAAAAATTTGTAACAGAAGGCTTTGCAAGGGTCAATGATGAAAAATTACCTATGCATATGTTTTGCAAATAAAAAGCTTTAATTAAAAAAAAAACTAATCTAGTCATGGTAGGCTCTTAATGAATGCTAACTATATTTAAGTGACTTTGGATAACTCATTTCAATTCTCCATGCCTCAGTGTCCTCAGCTGTAAAAAGAGGTAGTTGATCTAAAAGGCCTCTATTGTTGGTAAGGTCTATAAATCTATGATTTTATAATTCCTTAATGTAAAACTAGATTATGGTAACTATAGAATATCATCTCCTTAAGAAGAAAACTGCCTAAATCTTTGTATTTTTGATACAATGATGACCAGCACATAAAAGGTGCCTTGATAAAATGAAAAAAAAAAGATGGTGCAATTTCAAAATTGGAAAATAACATTCTTAGCTAATGGAATAGAGAATGAGGTTAAGGAAGTCTTCATGATTAATGTGGAATGTGAGCTGATCTTGAAGGATGGTTAGGATTTAAACAGAGATGTCTATTGGTTCAGAATCCCAGGTGGAAGAAACAGCTTGAACTAAGAAAAATACAAAAATGTATTTTTGGTGAGTGGTTTTGGCGGTGATAAGGGAATTCTAAAGAGCAGTAGTTTGAGATAAGCCTGGAAATATTTTAATTATGGAAGGCCTTGAAAGCCAAGCTCAGGAGAATGAATTTTATTTATACACAATGGAGAGGTCTTATTGGGGAACAAAATAATGAAATGATAAGAGACATATATTAGAAAAATGAACCATGTAATACTGTATGGGACTAGGGGAGGGAAATGAGCTAGAAGGAGGGAGACCATTTAAGAGACTTCTTTAGGCAAGGTACCATCCTAGGTGCAGTTTGAGTTTGGGGATAAGGCAGCTAAAACAAGTATGAGACATAGTATTGCCTATGTGGAACTTCCAAACAAGTTGAGGAGACAAGACTTTTACATAACAAAAAAAAAAAAAAACAGCAATACACGGTAATAATGCTGAAGAATGATAATGGTAATGATGATAATACTCTGTATGTGTATTTGTATGGTGCTCTTTGTATTTTTATATATACATACATATATATTTATTTAAAGCTATACATATTTAAATATATACACACTATATAGATATCTATAACTATAGGAATACAAAACTATTTATAAATCAGTTTTGAGAGACAGAGACAGAGACAGAGAGAGAAAGAGAGAGGCAGAGAGAGACAGACACACACACACACACACACACACACACACACCGAGAATGAGAGAGTGAGAGACAGAGAGGCAGAGGCAGAGAGACAGAGAGAAAGGGGAAGTATGATCTAGTAGGTAGAGAGTTGACCTCAAAGTAATCTGAGTTTAAAATTCTGCCTCTGACACATACTAGTTACATATGATTATGGACAAATAATGCTTTAGGCAATTTTTTTATTTCAGACAATAGCTTGTGGAGAAGATGCTGATCTACATTGGTAAAGATAGTTTCCTCATGTGGGAATATCTTATAACAATGAAATCATAAGTCTCACCTTTAGTCTTTACATAAAACAAATTTTCTTAAGGTTTACAAAATTTGTGATTTATTTTCCAGGGAGTGGAACAGGGAATAAGGATCCCTGGAATTTAGCAAAGAGTGAGAATATATTCTGATAGGCAGTGGCTTGGGAAAGCAGGCACCCTTTGTAAAATTTCTCTTGGGGACCTAGAATTCAAACTTTTTCCACAATCCTGACAGTGTCTCATTTGGAATGGAAGACATCAATGAACTGAAATCTTGCCAGCACAATCACTGGGGCATTGTCTGGCTCCAGAAACACCCAGTGGCATCTCTTCACAGAAGAGGGGGATGGGAAGATGCTTAGGCAGGTCAGGCTACATTGGGGGGGTGCTTTTAGGGGTGGCCAGGAAGACAAAGTAGCTACAAGCCCCTCCTATCTCACCAAAAGTCCCACTCTTCACCATTAACTCTGCTTTTGACCTTGCGGGACAAGCTCTAGAGGCAAATTTCCCATTTGCCAGTCTCTCCTGGTGCCTTCCTCGACATACTGCCTCTCAGACAAGTATCGTTCTTAATGGGTTTGTGGGAAAGGCCTGGCCTGCCTTTCCATCTGTACCTTCTGCTGGCTCCCTTCGAAAAGTGCTGGCTTGCCATACGACATTCCCTTGAATTATTTAGACTGGTAAATCTTCCTGCATCTCACATCTTTAGTCCATCTGTTAGCCGGAGCTTTGCCTTTATAGGAAGTGTCCTTTATGCATGCTGGCATCTGTCAGCAGTACACTTCCCTCTTTTATTCATGATCTTCTGTGGGAGAGGGTACAAGCTGCAGAAATGCCATGTGCTTGGTATGCATTTCATTTTAATGGAAGATTACATGACTGGGGCTCCCGTTTATTACCTTGCTCTACATGCATTCATTCATCACCTGGGGCCCCCCGTTGTCCAGCCTGTGAGGTAGGACTGGTCCCCGAACTGAACCTGGTCCAAGCCTCGGGCAGGCTATGGGTCTCACAAAGAAGAGAGAGCATCCCAAAAAGATGAAGGATGTGTAGAAAGCTAGAAGGAGGAAAGACCAGGGGAAAGGGAGAAGGACTTCAGGTAGAAATTAATATTCATGTAGAAATAAGGATATCTATATGTAAAAGTTATATGTATATCTTGACTAGTAGGGCTTCTTATCTTTCCTATCAATATACTTTCTTACACTGAAAATCTCTCTCGCATAGTCCTACTCAATCTCTCTCATATTATGTACCTCCATGGTATGTAACATATACATGGATCCAACTAATGACTAGTTTGTCCTGTTCTATATGTGCTATTTAGGACATAATGTCCATAATATGTGGTTCCTGCCTTCAAGTCACTTATAGTCTAGTAAAGGAAAGGAGACACTCATGGAAAGGTTGGTAACAAGAGATGACAACAACTATACATATAGTTGTTGTCATCTCTTGTTACATATATAGCATTATACACACATGTATGAATATACATGTATATATACTGTATATATATACATATATGTATATGTGTGTCACATCTCATTAGAAAAGCAAATCATAAATGCTACCAAATTTTTAAAAAGAGAAAGAGTCCTATGAATGCATGCGGTCCAAAAATTTGGGATGAAGGAGGTATTACTGAGCTGGACCTTGAAGAAGGAATAGGGAGTGCAAAAGTAGAAATGAGAAATGATTCCAGGAGAAATTATATTAACAAAACCCTGGAGGCAGTGACAATGGAGTGATCACAGAACAATGAGAAGACCTATCTGTCTGTGTGTTGGGAATAGAAGGTCCTTGTAGTAGTCAGAAATAAGGTTTATCTTGGCCAATATCTCCTCAAGTCTTACATTTTCCTAATTCTTTTGTGATTTTACCCAAAGAGGGCTAGAAGAGAACAAGTTGGTAAAGGGAGAGATTTCAGCAGTCATCCATTATTCTTGTTACCTCAGTTTACCAAACTACCTCAGACCTTTGAGCAAGTTAAAAAAAAGGAAGACAAAGATGGTCAAATTTTAGCCCCATTATAATACTCTAATTGAATAGACCTAGGGGTGATAATACCCCTAAATTATGTTCTAGGATGAAGTGGCTAGGCAGAATATTGGGGAATTCTGGCCAAAGGATATGTCACCAAGCCTTTAGTCCTTTGTTGTTCTTCAGCCATTTTTCAATGCAACTCTTTGTGACCACATTTGGGGTTTTCTTGTGAGAGATACTGGAGTGTTTTGTCATTCCTTCCTGCAGTTAATTTAACAGATGAGGAAACTGAGGCAAGCAAGGTTCAGTGAAGCCTGGGGTGACACTGATAGTCTAAAGCCAAATCTGAACTCAAAAAGATGAATTTTCCTGACTTCAGCCTCAGCACTCTATCCACAGTGCCACTCAGCTGCCCCCTTTAGCTATACCCTGGGCAAAAAGACTTTGTGACTAAGGAATTGATGGGGGCCTCTTACAAGGCCAGAATTATGTTTTAGGTTAAGATTTCTTAAACTTTTTCCACTCGTGACCCCTTTTTTACCTGAGAAAATTTTATTTGACCCCAGGTGTAAAGGAATAGAAAGTAGGTGTACAAATTAAACATTTACTAATAATAAATCATAATTTCATGACCCCCACATTCAGTTACATGACCCCACAAAGAGTCATTATCCACAGTTTAAGAAGCTTTGTTCTAGGACAGGAATTTTGGTTTCAAGCTTTAGAAAAACTTTGATAATTTTATTATTTTGTGAAATATAACAGCAAATAAATCTTAGATGTGGTCATTGACAGAAAAAGTCACTAACTTCATAATTTGCTTCCAAGAACATAGGAATCCTATAGGTATCAGAGTCTGCCTTGGACAATTTCCAAGGACACAATAAAAATCAGCACTGACTCAGTCGATGCAGGATACCGAGTCACTCTATGTGTTGACTTCTTGCTTCTACACATTGTCTCCCCTAGGTTACACAGAAAATGTATTTCTCATTGTCAAACCAATCAGCTGCTTTCATCAGTCAGGGAAAGTTAAACAGATGAGGCACTTGGTAGTATCTATGTGTAACTAGAACAAGGATTTGGGATCACAATCAGAAAGACAGAAAGAACATGGTAGTTTTAGTTTAGAACTTGGTCTGTTCATTTGTTTTTGTTTTGATAATTTGTTGGATTTTTTTAAGCTATTTTGTTCAAAATGAGGAAAGGCATGCCTACCTCCATATTCATTGTGTTCTTTCAGTTATGAGTACTATATTTTTCTGTAAGATACAGTGCATTCTAGTTAGTGCTCAAAGAGAAGGAAAGGTACTTTTGTGTAAAGACAATTGTTTCAGGGGTAAAGGATGCTAGGTTATGCTTTTGTGTTAGATGAGCATTTTGATACCTGTAAGAAATAAGAAAAGAAATTTAGTTTAATAAAAGCTGCTAAAATGTCTGTATTAAGATTTTCTAGAAAGTATTTAAATAATTCAAAGTGAAAATGAACTGTGGAATAAATATAAAAGCTTACATTGCCTTGTAAAAGATGTGGGATGGTGGTTTATTTGTATATGAAGGTTGATAGCTTAAAGAAACAGAAAAATATCTTTTATTTAACAAAAACTAGAAAAGATGAGTATGAAGAGACAGTTTCAAAGATATACAATAAAAAGGCTGTCTTGAAAACATAGTGCTGCAGGACATTAAAGTGCTTCAGTTTATTTGCATATAGTTACTTCAAGACAAGATAGAAAAACTAAAAAAAATATGAGAAATCATAGCTTTTGAGACTGAGGAATGATTGAAGAGGTACTGTCAGTTTCTTAAGGGAAATTTGGTGAGGTGTTACCTTTTTAAGTGAAAGGTGAGTCACTGAATGACAGGAGGCTCTGATTTAAACCGCTGATAAGAGTGTAAGAGTTAGGCTATAGAAGTTTGATGCTCAAAATATAGTGAAAAGAATGTGGGAATAAAGATTAGAAAAAAAAAAACATGAGGGGACAAGAAAAGCAACTCTGTCAAAGATGTGTGATGAACAAAGTTAACTGAAGCAATCAGCTGACAGAATATTTTCGGGCCTTTGTTCCTGAATGATTGGGGGACACTCAACTTCAGATGGATCAGAACTTCATTTACAGATGCTACTTTTATTGCCTCTTAATTGCTAAAGAGAGGTAAAACATAGCAGAAGTGCTTTGGCTTGAGAGAGAAAAAGGAGAAAGAGAAAAGACAAGTTTTGAAGATGCTACATAGGAAGAAAAGCTGAGATTCAATTGGGACAATGAAGAATCTTAGCAATTGAAAAATTTTTTAGGTTAGTTTGCCTTGATCAGAGGTCAAATGGACTGTGGCTTTATGGGAACCACTATCCATTAAGAGGTTCTTCAAAAGCCTTTTAGAGTGTTGGATGGTACATTGAAAGAACTTGTAGATGGCATATCAATTCAAAATGTAGATCAGTGAATAACAGCTAGTAAAGAGCATTTTTGTCATTCAGGTATTTCTGAATGAACAAGTGGCCTCTAAATGTTCAATCCAGAGCCATGAGTTGCCCCCAATTATATGGATTTGCCTTCTTAATGTACTTCCCTATCAGTTTCCTGGAAAGGTATGCCCATTTTCCCCCCACAGAGAATGAATACATCAACAGGAAAAGTTGGCCCAGGTTTATGTAGGCATTCCGATGTATTTTATCATTTACACTTTGGCTTTGAAATGTGGGTATCTATGTTATTATTATTCCCTTTGCCATATTTCTAAGTATATTTATGTTTATGACCAAAATTATTATTAGAGATAGCTGGAAAAATAGAGAAATACACTGCAAGAGGATTATACTTAAGATCCTCGGAGAATTAAAGTCTAATAAATGACATGCAAACTGTCATTCTCCAGGAAATTATAGCTGTTAGTGTAAGAATAGGCTAGAATGAGTGAGTCAATTCAGAAAGTAGGTCCATACCTCTAGGTGAGTTATAATGTATTAGATGCATCTCATACAGCCCAGAAACAATTGTTTCATTAGTAAAGCCAGAAGAACATTCAGAGATAGTGAAACAAAGTGGCAGAAAGTGTCAGCATTAGAACATTTGAGGACTAGTTGCAACAAATATAAATATCTAACTTGGAGGTCTTCAAGCCAAAGCTAGATAGCCACATGAACTTTATATTATAAAAAGGATTCCATTTATAAAAATTATTTTAAAAGTTTTGGGTCAGATTCCTGAGAGCCTTTCAAGCTTTGAAATCTGATGGTCCTAAAATTATGTGAATTAGACACTAAATTTCAACACTAACAGAGGCAGGGAAAAGTGAAGCCAGGATGTTGAGTCAGAAGGTAAGAGTCAGAAAATGCAGCTGGGATAATGGATTAAGAAAAAAAATGTGGATGAGCCCCAGAGGTCATGATCACAGGAAATCCAAATTAAGTTAGAAATTCAGAGTTTTTGCTAAACAATAGCTTACAGAACTGAGAGAATTTCTTTTAACAACAGAAAATTTATGGATTTTTTAAAAATTTATTTTATCTTCCAAATGTATTTTTACTTTTTTCAACCTAGAAATTCAACTCTTGTAATAAGGAATTTTAAAAAATTTCAGAGAAATTAAGCAGCATTCATCCTGTCAACAATGAGCAATGTTCCAAACATTTATTCTCTGCAAAGAGAGAGAGACAGAGACAGAGACAGAGAGAGAAAGACAGACAGACAGAGAGAGAGAGAGAGAGAGAGAGAGATTGAGACAGAGACAGAGACAGAGAGAAAGAGAGATTGAGAGAGAGACACAGAGAGAGAGAGAGAGAGAATGGTTTGGTCATGAATTCTAGGTTAGGTTACTGTAAGGACAGATCAACATGAGTCAGCCACACCCTTTTATGCTCTTTAAAGGAACAAAATTGTCAGAAGCCACTTCCTGTTTCTCCATACTCACATGCATCCCCTAGAATTTGGGCTGGATTATCCTGTTTTTCTTTTAACTGAACAATTCCAATCTTGAGGGTTATGATGTATTTTAGATTTGATGTATCTAATTAGAAAATCATGAGAATAACATCTTCCCTTGAGTAGATGTGGTCAACATTAAGAATTATCTATAAGAACATTGGACTGATGTTCCAAAGAATGCCTACTAGTAAGGAAGAATCTCAGAACTGAGGATAGAAGATTTTCAGGTCAGCTTATGGGTCTTGCATCATTCATAGACAGAGATCCATCATATCAGCTGGCAAACGTTGGTCCAGTAGGGGCAGCTAGGTGACACAGTGGACAGAACACCAGCCCTTAAGTCAGGAAGACCTGAGTTCAAATCTGGTATCAGACACTTAACACTGCCTAGCTGTGTGACCCTGGGCAAGTCACTTAACCCCAATTGCCTCAGCAAAAAACAACAACAACAACAACAAAAAGTAAGTCCAGTAATGGTTGCTATTCCAGAAATTCCTCCACATATATAACAGGAGCCTTAGAAATAATCCACTTATCAGCAGGATAGGTATATATGTACTTTGGGAGCATTCTCTGCCAGGTACTATCAAAAGAGACCTTAGCTCAAGGCCAAGTAGGGAGAGACTGGAACATGGTTTTGTTCCCTTTTAATTCTACTGGTTAACTTTTGTGTGTTACTAGCTGACTATTATATCTCTTGTCATATGTCTCTTGCTCCTTCCCCAAACAATCAATAATATTCTGCCCAAATTAAATTATTCTTTCCTGGTGCTTAGAATTCCAGAAGTAGTTACAGCTACATAGGACCAATAATGAATTGCACTTTGATTTTCCACAAACTAACTCCCTCTTCTGATCCTTTATACAAGACCCTACCATTCATTTAAATTAGATATGCTGGAGTTTTGTTGAGTCTTACCATTTAAACAATCAACCACAAAAATGTTTCTGATTTTTCCTTGGGAAACTCTTTTGTATTTGTATTCCCCTTTCTGTCCCCATGGCCAACACCCTACTACAAGTCTTCATCATTTCACATCTGGACTGTTGAAGCAGACTCTTCATCTTTCCTCTTTCAAATTCTTCTCAGTCTATTCTGAAAACTTCATCTAGATTGTTGTTTTGTCATTCAATCGTGTCTGACTCCATGACCCCATAAACCACAATACATCAAACCCCTCTATCCTCTACAATCTCCTGAAATCTGTACAAGGTCATGTTCATTGTTTCTATCCATCTCACCCTTCTGTCTATCTCCTTTTACCTTCAATCTTTTCCAATAACAGAGACATGATGTTCCAAAATAGTCTTTCTAAAAACAGGTTGTTCAATCATGTCTGACAACATGATTTCATTTTGAATTTTCTTGTCAAATGGAATGGTTTGCCAATTTCTTCCCCAACTCATTTTATAGATGAGTAAATTGAGGTAAATATGGTTAGATGATTGGAACTTGCCTGAATCATCCACATTCATCAGAATTGATCACCGTATAATCTTGTTGTTGCTGTGTATAATGTTCTCCTGGTTCTACTCACTTCACTCAGCATCAGTTCCTATAAGTCTCTTCAGACCTCTCTGAAATCATCCTACTGCTCATTTCTTAGAGATAAATAATATTCCATAGCATTCATATACCATAACTTATTCAGCCATTCTCCAACTGATGGGCATTCATTTAGTTTCCAGTTTCTTGCCACTATTAAAAGAGCTGCCACAAAATTTTCACACATTGGTACTTTTCCATTTTTTATGATACATAAAAATACGGGATACAGGTCCTGTAGGGACACTGCTGGATTAGAGGGTATGCACAATTTGATAGCCCTTTGGACATAGTCCCATATCATTCTCCAGAATGGTTGGATCAGTTCATCACTCTATCAACAATGTATTAGTGTTCCAGTTTTCCCACATCACCTCCAACATTCGTCATTATTTTTTCCTGTCATCTTAGCCAATCTGAGAGAAGTGGAGTGATACCATAGAGTTGTCTTAATTTTCAATTAATCAATGGTGATTTAGAGCATTTTTTCATATAACTAGAAATGGTTTTAATTTCTTCATCTAAAAATTATTTGTTCACATCCTCTGACCATTTATCAATTGAAGAATGGGTGGTATTCTTATAAATTGGAGCCAATTCTTTATATATTTTAGAAATGAAGCCTTTATCAGAAGGATGATGTAAAAATTGGATGTAAATTTTTTCCCAGTTTACTGCTTCCCTTCTAATCTTCTTTGCATTGGTTTTGTTTGTACAAAAAAATTTAAACTTAATATAATGGAAATTATCCATTTTGCATTTCATAAGTTACCTTAGTTCTTTTTTAGCCACAAATTCCTTCTCCACAAATTTGAGAGACAGACTATGCTTTGTTCTTCTAATTTGCTTATAGACTCTTATGTCTAAATCTAAAAATGAACCCATTTTGACCTTGGTATAGGCTGTCAGATGTGGGTCAATGCTTAGTTTAGCAGAAATTTTTCAATGGCTCCCTATTTATTTTTGAATAAATCTCATAGTCATCCAACTATCTTTCAAGGAATTTCACAATTTGATTTCAGCCTCTTTTTCCCTTCTTCCATTATATTATTTATTTTTATAAATTTCTTCTGTGACTGCCATAGGAATATCGAAGGTTATGCTGCACTTTCCTACCTCTACACTTTTGTTCCTGCTGTTCCCTTTCTCTAGAATGAATTTAGCCTATCATTTCTGTGTCCTTGAAGGGACACAATATCATCTCTTCTGCAAAGTCTTTTCTTATCTCTCCAGTGAAAAATAGGGACAGATTTATCTCTTTTTAATTATAATGATATAGCTTCATCCATCCTAGTAAATAGCAAAGTCCTTAAAATTAAACATCATTTCTTATTTCTCTTTGTACTCCCTCAGTGACTTGCATTGTGGTTCCTTCATTGTTGCCCTTAATAAAGATCTGTCCAATGACTACTTAAGTAATGGATTCAACAAGTGTTTAATAATGTAATGCTCAATGTAATCCAGTAAACATTTATTAAGTACCTACTAGATACAAGAAAATTGATTTTGCATGAAGGTTAGAAAGACAAAAATGACAGAATTTTCCCCCTCAAGTTTCTTGTACATTACTGAAATGTATAACCTTTAAAAAGTTAAGTATAATATAGTTTAAAGGAAATAAGAATTTACTAAGTAGTTAGTATGTGTCAAGGCACTGTGCTAAGTACTTTGCAAGTAGAGGAATTAGAAAAGATCTATCTTTTTAGATAATATATGTGCATAGTAACATAGAGACAGCAAGGACATTCAAAGAAAAGAGCCCCAGAGCAAGTAAGAAAGACCTGAGTTCAAATTTAGAGACACATACTTAATTCTGGACAATCCATTCTATTTTTGTCTGCCTCATATAGTAGCACCTACCTCAAAGAGCTATTATGGGGATAAAGTGAGCTTATTTGCAAAGCTCTTAAGTCAGTACCTAACAAAAGTATTTAACAAAAGTACTTATTCCCTTTTCCTTCCCTTTATTCCCATACTAAACCTTAAAGGAAACTGAGGATTTTTAACAGAGATATATTCTAGCCTTGGAGAGAACATCTGAAACAGTCAAAAGAGAAAGAACCAAGCTCCAGCCAGACTTGTTTGCAAAATAATGTGATATAAGCTTGGAAAGGTACTTTGGATCTAGGTTGTATAAAACTTTGAAGACCAGAACAAGACCAGAACAAGGGAGCCACCAAAGATTCTTGAGTAGGGGGAATGGTATAGTCAGATGTTTTATGCAAACATAAAATTTTATCCAGAAATACAAAATCTGCAGTGCCAGAAGTATGGAGTACTGAGATAAAGCACAGTTAAAATGATTAAGTTATATAATGGATTTCATATTGTTTTGCCTTCTCAATGGATAGAGGAGAGATTGGGGAAAAGAAGAGGATTTTGAACTCAAATTTTTAAAAATAAGTCATAAATGAATAAATTTAATAAAATAGAATCTGCCCAATGATTACATAAGTAGTCATAAAAGTACATACAAGTAATAATAGAAGAAAAAGGAAAAAATGATAAAGTTTATTGATGGAGAATAGGATTTGATTTACACGGGAGAATTTCTTTAATGGTGGGGTCGACATCATTGATATCAAACTTGAATAGAAACACATATTGACTTAGTTTCAAATTTTAATGTTATCTGTTTTTATTATCTTTTTATTTCTTTTGTTACATATTACACTTTAATCTGGTTCCAGCAGCTCTCCATAGTATTGTAGGAAGAAGCAATTTGTGGTTTGCTTACCTGTCACCTCCTCCATCATTTGCCTTTGTCCTGCAAGTATCTAGTATAGTCCCTTGCATATAGTAAGTGTTTAATAAGTGTTTGTTGATTTTAATTGAACTGAACTGTTCAGAAGCCAATTGTTTTTCTTTTTTTTTTAAATAAAGTACACCTGGTCTCTTGGACAATTTCTTCCTTACCTCACTTGGCTGTGCTTTGTGGTTATGGTCACAGAGCTGTCCAGAATATGAAATTAGACCCCCATGTTCTTGACTCAATGAAAGGGAGCAGGTTTTAAACAGGAGATCTGTCAGGCCCAAGCCAAGTGCTGTGGTATTTCATTATGTGTGGTTTATGTGAGATTGAAAGTTGACATCGGAGCCTAATTAAATATGATGCCAGTGCACATATCCTGCAAATTAAGACACCACACACTGCATAGCCCAGCCTGGGGTAAGTTAAAAAGGAAGCTGTCAACATGGAAGGGACCCTGCTCAGTGCTTTAAATACAGATTTGGAGCTTAAGATGCAAATGTGTTGATGACATTTTTTTTAAAAACCAGATATGGCAATGAAAAAACAGATGAGATGGAGAGGATTTTAATGAACCCTGAGTTTTAACTTGAGTTCCAATGACGGTATATTAGCAAAGTCTGGGAAGTTGCAAGCAAAACTGGCCAGAAGTTGACAGCTCAATGTTGGCTCTTTACTCGCTGACTGAAAGGCAGGAAGCAAACCAGCATCACCAATGATGACAAGTCAACACATGTATTTTTAAAACTCTTTCAGTTTTATAGGGTGGAAAGTTGGCCCTGTTTAAATCCACAGCACATGGCATGCACATACACACACACACACACACACACACACACACACACACACACACCTTCATATCTACCCCTAGAACAAATTAAGAATCAAGCTGTATAAGGGAGGAGCAAGGGTTCAGTTGAAGGGATGAAGAAATTTAGAATTAATGGGAAAAGAGCTCTGACTAAGGGAAGAGGTAATTTCCAAGGATTTTTAAAATATGGAACTTCAGAACTGTTTGGGAGCAATGACAATCTGAGGGTTGATAATGATTACTTATTAGCTAATAATTCTGATAGCATAATTATAATTCTAAATATAGTAGTAGCAGCAGCAGTAGTGGTAGTAATAGTAGTAATAGCATTTATAAAAAGCTTTAGGTCTACAAATTACTTACAAATACCTAGTAGGTAGGTGCTATTTTTATCCTTATTTATCAAATGTAGAAACTGAGGCAGAAACATGTTAAATGAGTTGTTACACAGTTAATATCTGAGGCTGGAATTGAACTCAGCTCTTGCTGATTCCAGATTCAGTAGTACCTAGCTAGAAATAAATGAATGAATAAAAAGTATTTATGAAGCACTTATTATATAGTAGGCACTGTATTAAATACTAGATACAATTATTTGGAGGAGGTATTCACTACTTGTTTTCAAGGGGCTTACATTTGAATAGGAAAAGGCAATAGGGACAAGGGAGTGTAGAGAAGAGATGGGTGTTTTGTTATGGAAAGATACAGAGTAGAGGAGTGTTTTTCAAAATCACTGACAGAATGAGATTGAGGGAATGGCTAGATAAAATGAAGACTTAATGGACTAAATGAGCTGCTGTACACATACTCAGCTACCAGATAGATTGGATCTTATAGTAAGAGCCTCAATATGAGTTAATCTATTACCCAGGGTCTGGAGCCAGGATTCTAAAAGACCCAATGTAGTGGCCTAGGTTTCAGGTCTGTTGGAAAATATTTAAAAATAAAAATGAAATGCTTATGGTCTACACAGGGCCAATTTTTGCAATGAGGATTTAAAATATGTATGTGTGTGTGTGTATGTATATGCATAAGTATATGTGGGGGTTCTAGTACCAATAGAGTTTACTAACATAAAAGTTCCTATATTAATAAAAGCATAAGTCCCATTCCTATGCTAATTATCGGCAAAGCAATAATGTGGGTGGTAAAAATTCCAAAAACAACTTTCAAAAATTGGGGGGCAAAATAATTTTGAAAAAAATATTGAAAACACTTATTGAGGGAAGCCCAATTGCAAGATACAAGAGATACTATTTACACCAGACAAAGAAACTCCTTTAGTCAAAGCATTCTACAATATACCTGACTCCCCAGATTCACACTTATATAGCAAACAACCTCCCAAAGAACCCTAAGTTCTGCTTGGTCACCTAGATCTGGCAACATTGTCATTCATGGTCATAAAATATTCTTGACTTTCTCTCATAGGACTTTACAGAGGCTAATGTCTTCCTTTGTGTCTTCCAGCCTTCAGTTTCCTTAATTCAATTAGACTCAATTCACTCTCTACTATGTGCCCAGCAGTGTGTTTTGTGTTGGGAGGTGGAGGGAGAGAGTAGAGACAAAAGTATATCTTATAGTCCAGGCTCTCCAGGAACTTAAAATGTTATTGGAGACAGAGGATTTATGTGCATGAAACAATGAGAGAACAATAGAAGACAGGGTGTAATGAAGTGCTAGGCTGAATGTAATCAATTGCTAAAATGGATAGTACAGACAACAAGTTCTATGGGTGGTCAGAAAGGGAAGAGATCAATGTTGGCAATGCTTCAAAGCACGTAGCCTCTTATTGGCTCAATTTACTCATCCTTAAAATGTGCAGCCACTACCCAGTTTCTTAAAGATGCCTTAATAATCATAGCATGGAATATAATTTGAGATCTGAAAAATGATAACTGTCTTTTAGAAATCTGAACTTTGAGGACAATTCTATATTTTTTCCTTTTTTCCCCATTTGAAATGGTCCTATTTTTTCCTGTATTTTTCATATATTCTATTATTCAATTTGCTCCTAAAATTTTCTGGTAAACTGATTTTTAAGAAGTTTTGCATTGATTTTTAAGAATAAATTAAATATAATTTACTAAATAACATAATTGTGAGAAAATTGACTAGATGGTATTTAATGGATTTTGCTAACTGAAATAATTAGATGATAATTGCTTTAATAATGACAGATTATTTTCTGTTGTATACAATTATTAATTACACAGAGAAAATGAATAGTTTATTGTTTTTTGGCAACTACAATGATCAAATAAATTATTTAACAATGTACAATTAATTGTGTTATATTCAGTGATAAGATGATAATTGATTGAAAAGCAATGAATGAATGTAGACTTTACATGGAGAAAGCAATACTCAAGTGAATAAGAATCCATATTAAACTAAGAATAGTAGTGAATTGCATGCTTATTGTTTTAAATCAATAGACCTTGGTAAAATTAATTACTTAAAGAAAATGATTTGGAATAAGACTTTGTACCTTTAAGCAGTTTCTAAGAATATCACATCTAAGCTCAATCTATTTTTTTTTGTTTTGTTTTGTTTTGTTTTGTTTTTTTTGTTTTTTTTCCCTTGTTCTTTCTGCCGGTTCAAAAGTGGTAGGGGATAAGGAGAAGGGAGAGAAGCTAAATTATTCCAATCCTGTTTAAGTCTATGGAGTAAAGCCATAATTCAATTAAAACAAATCAAAGCAAATGGCATGAATCGCAACCTTTATTCAGTTGAGGGGGTTAACAAAAGCAGAGACAGAGAGATGCCATAAGCTTTAGGCTGGAGAGGCTGCAACTAGGGAATGGGAGAGCAGGACAGGAGAGGACTGGGAGTGAAGCTCACCTTGAGGTTTGGCTGAGAAGGAAATTACCATTTGATAGCTTTCCATTTTAACTCCTTTTCCTTGCCAATGAGATGCTAAGGTCAGATGTTTCTCTGCTTCTGAAAGACCAAAAGAGCTATCAGAACTCCTTTAATTTTCAGCATCCTGGTCACCTGCCACACACCCATATTCATGCTTCTGCCACAGATTGGTTTCTTTAACTTCATTTTCCTCACTTTAAAAATGAGAGGATTGGACTTGGTTCCTTCTGAAGACCTCATCAGTTCTAAATCTCTTCTTCTGTGATTCTTGATTCTTCTGTGACTTTGAGATAGCAGTATTTCCAGAGAAATAAGCTATTTCATAAAATTTCTTAATGTCTGAGGGAAGCATAATTCTCAATGAAATAGTGGTGAAACTGAGGTACAGATAATGAGATGGAGTCCTATATTGTCTGAGAATCTCTAACTGCATAATTTGAGTTTTCCATTGATGCTTCCATTGGTGTAGATCTCTCTACTTCTTATTAGAAAGATTTTAGAAACATATCCAGTCTTATGAAATGGGCTGAGTTGGAACCCCGTTACTACCTGAGTGGAACAAGGAATGTTAATGGATTCCAAGTCACTGCCAGTGAATTCAGCTTAGGTGGCACAGTGGATGGAGTGTTGGACCCAGAGTCAGGAAGACACCTTTCCTGAATTCAAATCTAACCTTTAATACTTAACCATCTGTGTGATCCTGAGGCAGTGACTTAAGCCTGTTTGCCTCTATTTCTTCATTTGTAAAATAAACTAAAGAAGAAAATACAAATCACTTCTTTATCTTTATCCAGAATCTTTATCCAGAAAATCCAAAATGGGTCACGAAGAGTCAAATATGATTGAAAAGATTAAATAACAACAATAAAAGTCAAAGATAAGGAAGTCAAAGCATGTGAATGTTAAGGATTATACCAAATCATTTACCAGAAGAACAGAGCTATAATCCAAAAGTGTGTTGTAAATATTGAATAGAAGAGTACTCAAAAAATCACAGGATTGCCAAATCAGAAACATCTTGCAGAACAACAAGGCCTATCCATACATAAATAAAGATGTATTCTGCACCATATCTCCCAATTGCTTTCACTTGAAGACCACAAGGGAGAGGCAACTCACTGCTTTTCCAAGCAAGGAAATTCATTTTTTTATAGTTTCAATTAAATTTTATTTTGTTTCTTTTTTCTCCTCTTAATATTGGGTCTAAATCTGCTTTGCAGCTTCAACCCATTGCTCCAGGTTCTTTCCTCTGGGGCTGAGAACAAGTCTAATCTTTCTTCTATAGGACTCCCTTTCTAGTAATTGAAACAGCTGTAATGTCCACTTTCTTCTCAAATTTCTTCACCAAGAAAGAACTCTCAGTGTCTTGTGACTGATCCTCAAGTAGCATGAGCTTCAGTCTTTCCACAATTCCATTTGCCTTCTTCTGGACATTCACCAATATCTTTGTTCCCTTCATGTAAAAAGTGATGTCTCAAGCGGAACATTGGGCATCAGATGTGATCTAACCAGGAAATAGCAAATATGCAAATAAGCAAAAATGCTTATATATCCAGATTCATATTGATTCATATTGAGCTTACAATCTACTTATGATCCTCTCCACATTTTTTTCAGATGACCTGATGTTTAGCCACACTTGCCCATCTTATATTGGTGACATTCATTTTTTAACTCAAATTTAAGATTTTACATTTATCCCTGCTAAATTCTATATACTTGTGTTTAACCCAAAGTTCTAGACTGGTAAAGGCCTATTTAAAACTCATGATCCAAGCTCATATTAAACCATGCTAAGTGAAGTGAGTAGAAGCAAAAGAATGTCATACACAGCAACAACAAGGTTATATGATGATCTGCAGTGATGGATATGGCTCGTTTCAACAATGAGGTGATTCAGGCCAATTCCAATAGACTTGTGATGAAGAAAGACATCTATACCCAGAGAGAGAACTGTGGGAACTGAATGTGGATCAAAACATTGTATTCTGACCTTTTTTATTGTTGTTTGTTTGCTTTTTGTTTGTTTCTTTTTTTTTTTTACTTTTTGATCTGATTTTTCTTGTGCAGCATGATAATTATAGAAATAGGCAGAGAAGAGTTGCACATATTGAACATATATTGGCTTACTTGCCGTCTGGGGAAGGGGGGAAGGGAGAGGAAGGGAGAAAACAATTGGAACAAAGTTTTGCAAGGATAAATGTTGAAAACTATCTTTACATATATTTTGAAAATAAAAAGCAATTATTTAAAAAGCTAAAAAAAACTATCCCTTGAGTTCAAATGTTAAACTATTTCAAACATATCAAAAGAAAATTTGTTCACTTAAAGTTTTCCTCCCTCAGCAAAACATCTGTGCTATTTGACATATCCATTATACCCTGTCCTTGGAAGATCCTACTCTTCCAATAATAACCAGAGCACTAGCTAGTTCAAACACTTGTTTTCACTGCCATAGACTTTATTTTTTCCTTCCTTCCTTCCTACCTTTGTTCCTTCTCACCTTTGCTACTTCCTTCCTTTCTTCTTCCTTTTTCCCCAAAGTAACTATGCTAGATTTATCAGTCTTAAACAGAATTAGAAATGAATTAGATTACATTGGATTTGGAACCAGGAAATTTGAAGATTGAAGATGCTGACTTGCTACTCAATAATGCACTTATTTATATGAGTTTTAGTTTGAGCATATGTGCATGCCATGATGGGGGATTACTCTAGCTACTATTTGTTATAATACTGAACTATACATTTAAGCTGCTAATGGTTATGAGTTTTTTTCTCCATGCTTTATTTGTTCATAATTGGCCTGTTAATACTCTGTATCTGGACCCAAGGGTACTTTTATAAGAGAGTGCAATTTAAAACCAAATAAATAAATAAATGTAAAAATAATCTTGGGAGGACCCATGTAGTGAAAAATCAGGATGGTACTATGACATAAATTAGTGCACTTTGATATAACTGAACTTATTGACTCAAGAGGCTTGGTTCTATTTAACCTTCATCAAATCACATCATCATTTCATATCTTAGTGTCTGCATCCAAAAAATGAGGGAACTGAACTAGACAGTCTCTAGGGTCTCTTCCACATCTAATCACCCATGCATCCATTTTTAAGATCCCTTCAAGCTCTTAATGGTCATACTCTGGCTGAGGTGTTTAACCAGAAATATTTATAAGGTTTGGCCTATTGATAATAGTAGAAACATTGGGGAATAACTTTCTAAATCAAAATACTTCCTTTTGATAATTCTGACAGAAATTTTCAAGGCATCCAGGTGAGTGTTACATTATACATTATACAGTATACAGTATACATAAGGGCAGATCATAATGTCCTTGTACCATCCAATTTCCCTCTATCTACCAAGTCTTCTACCACAGAATGGAGTCAGGAATAGCTACCAAAGAACAAGCTTTCTTTCCTTTGGATGGGGTTAGGAACACTAAGCATTTATCTCTTTCATGTGTCTGCCAAGAATAACAATGTAGAAATTAGAGCATGCTAGGAATAGTCTTTTATGAGATGCTACCCTACAAATTATATCTTCTCTTAGATTTGAAACCAGGGGCTGCAGATAAAAATCTAGACCAAGTTCCTGCAAGTAGACATGGTGCAATTCCTTGAATACACAGAAGCCCTTGAATTTCTTTGGGTCCCACCTCTTAGCTACCACTAAGTTCAAAGAGAGTAGTATCTGACTTAGGTATTTTGAGAGAGGATAAAGGAGATGGGATGGGATAAGAGAGGGGAGTTTTATTGAGTCCTAAAGTCTCAGAAAGAGATGACAAAATATCCTAGAGAGTACAACATTATAATTTTTTATTTGAGAATGGGCCTTAGAATTTGGGCTCTCAAATAACTTGGAAGATAACCCAAAGAAATTTTGTATAGTATAAGAACAGTCAATCAATCAAGAAGCATTTATAAAATGACAATGTCTGTTATGCACAAGCAGTTTGTTGTAAAGGATCAAGAGTTGTTGTTGAAGCCAGGAAGAAGGGGATTCAAATCTCACTTCTGACACACACTGATTTTGTGACACTGAGAAATCACTTCATTTCTCAGTATTCTAGTCAAGTCTAAGTTGCAGAAAAGACTCTAAATTGCATTAGTTGAGGGAATTTCTTCTCATGGGAATTTCCCATACCAATTAAATCATAATTCAATGCCCAAACCCTATTCTTTTATGCCAGGTACTGTATTGGACGCTGGAGATACAAAGATAAAAGTAAAACAGTCCTGCCCTCAAGAAGCTTACCACATTTACATACATACATCTATGTAGAATAAATTCAGAGTGGACTAGGGAAGAAGAGTAATAATAGCTTGAGGATCAGGAAAACAATGTTGGAGGTGACACTTGCAATAAGTCTTTTTTTTTAAGAGCATTTTGTTTTTCCAAATATGTGTAATGATAGTTTTCAACATTCATTTTTCGTAAAACTTGCATTCTAATTTTTTCTCCCTCCTTCCCTTACTTCCTCCCTCCCCAAGACAACAAGCAATCTGATATAGGTTAAATATGTGTGATCCTTTTAAACATATTCCCATATGTGTAATGTTGTACAAGAAAAATCAGACTTAAAGGGAAAAAATAAACAAAAAGATGCAAATACTATGTTTCCAACCACATTCAGTCTCCATAATTCTCTCTTTAGGTGCAATTAGCATTTTCCATCCCAAATCTATTGGAACTGCCTTGAATCATTTCATTGTTGAGAAGATCCAAGTCCATCACAATGGATCATTACATTATCTTGTTGTTATTGTGTCTAATTTTCTCTTGGTTCTGATTGCTTCATTCAGCATCAATTCTTGTAGGTATTTCAGGCTTTTCCAAAACCAGCCTGCTCATCATTTTTTATAGAACAATATTATACCATTACCTTCATATACCAAAACTTATTCAGCCACTACCCAACTGATGGACATCCACTCAAGTTCTAGTAGTTCCTTGGCCCTTAAAAAAAACCTTGCAATAAGTCTTGAAGGATATAAGGGATTCTTCAAATTGGAGGTGAAGAGAGAGTATTTCAAGCATAGGGTTCTCAAAACAAATTCATGGAGGGATTAGCTATACTTTATAATGCAATATATACTGATTCTGGAAAAAGAAAATAGGACAAGTTGTTTAAAAGCCAAGTGGCATGGTTCATATTTTATCCAAAAGGCAATAGAAAGCCACCAAGGTTTATAAGTAGAGGAGTAACAAAGGAAAATCCCATTGTTTGACTAAAAAGAATAGATTGAAGTGGGAATTGATAATTCAAGGAGAGCAATTAGGAGGATTAGTTGGGTCTCTTGTTTGGTCACTTATAAAAGCCTACTATGGGTAACTAAGTGGTACAGTAGATAGAACATTGGACTTGGAATCAGGAAAACTCCTCTTCCTGAATTCATATCTGATCTCAGACATCAGCTATTTGACCCTGAGTAGATCACTTAACTCTGTTTCCCTCAGTTACCTTATCTGTAAAATGAAGTGGAAAAGTAAATGGCAAACTACTGGAGTATCTTTGTCAAGTAAACCCCAAATGGACATGACTAAACCAATTCAACAACAACAAAGGCCTTCTGCAATATGGAACCAGGATTGTCTAGTTGACGTTCCTCATGTGGTCAGCACTACCATACTAATGATAACAACCTTTATGAGGCCTTTTCAGAATATACACCCCTGGAAGGCAAGGAATATTTCATTTTTGTTTTTCTATACCAGTTCCTAGAATGGTCTCTAACATGGGGAAGGTATTTCATAAGTGTTTGTTGATTGAATACAATGCATTTTGCCTACACTGATTCTTCCAATGTCACTTGGAAGCACATAATACATGTCTTATTGTTTCCATTGTTCAGATAATGAAAATGAGATTCAAAGACTTTACCTGAATTCACTTGGTATGTGTTCCTTTAGACTCACTTGTGGTTAATTCCCTTTCATTGCCCTCTTCCCTAAGAACTGCAGAGTCCTTTTGGTTGTCTGGACTTCATACTGTAATTATTTCCCTTATGCATGAGTACCAATTTACCCACCTATCTGCCTGTATCCAGTTCGTTCTTGTTTCCTGAAGCCATACTGAATACATCCACTAAAAATCTCATCTGAGCTCTCACTGCTGCTCTACAAATCTTCCTTCCTTTGCATATTCTGCCTTCATCACATCCCTTGCCTTATTGTTCTAAAATGTGTTCTCTTTGCCAGCCTTATGCTCCCTCCATCCTATCTCTGTCTACAGGGGACAACTTATACTTTGATGAGAAAGTTGAGATCATGGCCTAGCTTTTTCATATCTTCTGTTCTCTCTTCCAAACTTCTTTACATCTTTCCTTTACTTCATCTTGTCCTTTGTTTCAGCTTTCTGCTAATGCTGACCCTTCTTGTATTTCAGATCCTAACTTCTCCCTTTTCCTCTGAGAGTTTATTCCATTCAACATTTCTCTACTCTTTCTCATTTTTGATCTCCTATTTCTCAGCTATTATTCAATGCCTATAAATATGGTCAAGTCCACTCCCACCCTATCCCTCCTTCTTTAAAAAAAATTATTGATCCTAAGATCTTTTGAAATGATAATCTTATACCTTTCTTTTTCACTAATAACTTCCTAGAAAGAATTATCTATAGTCCTTAATTCTGCTTCCTTAATACCCACATATTTCCACCCTTTAAAATGTGACATCTTCTGAACTCACACTCTACTGAAACTAGAGTAACTTTTCAAAGTATAACATTGATTTCATATCTAAATCTATGATCCTGAGATCTCTTAATAGTATATGCTACTATGCATATGAGGAGGAGAGAGAGAGAGAATGGAAAGAGCTATTCTCCTTTGGGTAAGTCATCCCTAAGAGAATATTTGACTCTTTAACATAATGGATTGAATTCAAAGTCAGGAATACCTAGGTTTTAGTCCAACTATGATATTTTGGCTTGTGACTATGGCATTTAGTATTGAAGGTAATTAAGACTACAAGTTATAATTAAATTGCAGATTTGAATCATTGGAGAGATTTACCATGAGCAGATAAAATCACAGATCCAGACAAAAAATGTAAATTACTGATTCACTTAGAAATGAGAATATGGCCACTAATATGTAATGTGCAATAATTATACAAGAGACCAATCCATAGGCCAAATATAGGGACCCTAGATCAGATATAGTCCTCAGCTTGTATTTTGAGAGTCTCTGTCCAGTGATAAATAGCTCTACTATCATTGACTTAGTAAATAATTAAAAATCTGCTTTTACTGGGGGAAGGGACAGGCAGTACCCCCTAGCTGAAAAGATTTACAAAGAAACTAGAGGATAGAGTTGATTTTTCATAAGTCTACAGACTCTTGTTTATATAAACTTATGTATCCACAAATAGACTTTTAGATACCCAAACTACTTGGATGTAGTCAAATAAGACTACTAGAATGGTCATCACATTGACCCAATATTGCACTATTACTGTAAAAACTTTGTCTTTTACTAGTATTCTCTTGGACCTTATTCTTGTGTTATGGACAATGCCTTCCACATACAGTCTTTTCAGTTGCCATTTCCTCTGCTCATTCTTTTCCATTATTATTTGGAACATTCTCCTTTTCTGTTTCCTTACTTTTATACCCTAGCTCTTTAAATATGGATGAACTCAAGTTATACATACTCAATTGCATCTCTTGACAAATAGCCACCTTGATACTGGCTCTGTCCTTGGGTGAAACAGAGAAAATGCTACTGTCATTATATTGAAGTATCTATAAATGCAAAAAATATCATGTATCCCCCTCAAGCACTCCCAAAGACACAATAGGACTAAGAAGAAGAGTTTAGAGGGTGAGGGGATAAAATTAAAGTATACTGTTAATCATTTCTGTTTTCTTGCATTATAAAGAAAGTTTCTGAAAAACAACTTGCAGATATGGTGGTGGTAGTGTTGGTGCAGGAGTGGTGGTGGTAGTGATGGTCTGGACAGATATGATCCTTTCCACTTATGACACAAAGAAATACCAAAATAATAGACAATGAATGCTGAGACATTTTGAGAGATGTAGGTGGTAGAAAATTGCACAAGCCTATACAGAATTTTTTCTCATAGGTCTGCTGATTCTTTAAAGATGTCATCAAAAATAGTATAACAAGAGGAGAGTCATAATTATCGATGTTTTTGTCAAGGGTAGAAACTATTGGACAATTTAGGAAGGTAGAGGATGGGGGAAATATGGTACCACAAAGGTATTCAGTCCTACATAGATGGAGTTTCATGACAGAGTAGTCTCACCCTTGCTCATGTTAATGTTAAAGGGAAGACAGTCTAGCAAGACAGATGGGGAGTCCATAAAAGGAGGGAGCGAGGATGGTCTGAGCATGGTTGTATTCCATAATAGCACAGACTAGCAATGGACTATGGAGAAAAAGTGCAGAAGTTTGGAAGCATCATTCTCTGTGAGCCCCTGAAACATAGTTAGTCCCATTTACCTACCCCATACTGACTTTAGTTATGCATGAGAGCCAGGAAGGACAAAGATAATTCGCCAAAATTTAAGGAGATCTATATACAGTGCGGAAAAACTCAAGATAGGAAACTAGGTGAACTAGTGTTTTCTGCCTTCTTAGCAGCCAATTTGGATAACAGCATGGCTGATCTGATTGATTGAATCATTTAAGACTGCTAGGGGGAAAAAGGATTAAAAATGGTCAATCTGTTGACTGCCTATCGACACAGTCACAGTTGTTTTGTGACCTTGGCAAGTATCTGACTCTTTACCCCCATCTGAAAAATGGTAATAAATCATGTCAAATCACAGTATCCCTGTGTGAAGTTTCACACCATTTAGAGCTATAATGTACCTTTTTAAGAAGGGAATAAATAGGATTAATTTAAATTATGAGAAGATAAAGGTGGTGACACAGAAATAACTTTAATCATTGGAATCCAAAGACCTGGGTTTCAGTCCCAACCTCACTAACTGTGTGGCTCAGGGCAAGAAGTTTTCACCCTTCTGTGCCCTAATTTCTTCAGCTATAAAAAAAAAAAGATATAATACTTATATTATTTAGGCCAAAAGATTATTGAATGAAAAGCATGTTTTAGACCTTATAGCATACTTGACATAGAAGCTGCTATTATTTTGAAAAGAGTAGAAACTGCCTGAATGGTACTACCATTATAATAATAAAAGGCTATGCAAATTTAGCAATTAACAGTTTGCAATATAGTGTTTTGTATACTTTAAAGTGCTACATATGTGTAGTCTTTTATTATTGTAGTGTGCTACCATTAATTGTGTGTGTGTATAAATCCACATACCTGCATACATTCATAGGTATATACCCACATATATACACATATACATGTGTGTAAATATACATGTATGTATTATCTACACAGGTATAATGTGTTTGTATGTTTATATTACATGTGATTATGTATTACATGAACTTATATATTCTACATACTATATATTCTATGCTATATGTACTATACTATATCTAGAATATCTATCTATCTATATTCTCATTTGATCTCAGAAATTATGAAGTTGCTGCTCTCATTATCCCTATTTGCACATGTGGAAACAAGATTATAAAGTATAAAAGACATATCTAGTATCGTACGGACAATAAAGCAGCATTCAAGCCCAGGTCAATTTTAGACCATGTTCATCTACTTAGCCATACTACAGTGCCCATTTGAAAAATGGTACGAGGATGTCTCCCTAATCTCCTGGGATGCCAACACAGTGTTTGTATGATATGAAGGCTCCATATCAAACTCTCATCTCCTCCCCTCTGTACCTTACTAAACTTCTAGACATGCTATCAAAAGAGCATGGCTCTGTTTGTTCAAGGGTTTCCCCATCAGTTCGGGCAAATTTGCAGTTGGCTATCTCTAAGGGGGATGACACTGAAAATACTACCCCTATAAATTCCCTAGCTTCTATTTAAGGAGCACTCTTCTTAAATGCCTTCCTTGTAAGACCTGCCTGCCCTACTCTGAACCATTAGTGGGAACAGTACGTTAATAAGGAGGGACTGTGGTATCTCTAGGAGAGGTTGACCTCCTCCAGCGGAAGCAGGGCACCCATTATAGTGTAATGATAAATCACAAGTCTTCCATTATTCCTCCAGCAGGCTCTTCCTTGCATGCATAAACATACTGGGAAGCAGAAGAGAAAGCAGGCGACAGACAGACAGAATGATGGAAAGGAAAGAGATAGACACACAAGGGAGCTTGGAGAGGGTTTAAAATAAGCATATACATATATATGCATATTGTGAAGCTCCAACATAACCTTGCAGAGGGAATGTCCCATAGGAAAATATCATGCACGGGTTATTAGTTACATGGGCATCATGCTGGGAATTTCAAATACAAGTGATGTATATGAGAGAACATTATAGACGTGTTTCGCTGTATTTATTTTTATGGTCCTCTTCTCTATAGCTGCAGGGTGTCTCAAAGCACATTCAAAGACAAACAAAATAAAACACAGATATGAGTAATCAGAAAAATTCACTAACTGACCCCATTACCAATGCTATATTGTCCTTTCTTCCAAATGGACTACAAATTATATTTCAGTTTCACTCCCTTTGTCAGGGTCCCTGAAGAGTGGTGAAAGGTGAGGGGTTAAGAAATAGGCCAAAGGGCTAGAATGGGACAGAACCCTTCTAGGAAGAAAGGATTTATTAGGTGTCTGCTACATGTCAGGCACTGTGCTAAGTGTTTTACAAACATCACCTTATTGGATCCTCCCAAAAACTTTTTGATATACATGCTGTTGCTTTTCCTGTTTTATGATTGGAGAAACTGAAGCAAATAAATTAATTTAGGGTCATTTAAAAAAATTTTTTTAGTTGTTTTCAGTCATGCAACTCTTCATCACTCCATTTGGGTTTTCTTTGCAAAGATACTGGAGTGGTTTGCCATTTCCTTCTCCAATTCATTTTACAAATAAGGAAACTGAGGCAGAGTTAAATGACTTGCCCAGGATCACACAGCTAGTAAGTGTCTGAGGCTATTTTTTAATTCAGAAAGATGTCTTTCTGTCTGAGGGTCACAAATTTATTAAGTATCTTGAGACCCAATTTGAATTTAGGACTTCCTGACTCAAGGCCTCATACTCAATCTACTGTATTACAGAGTTGTTTATACAGATAAAGTCAAGTCTAGATCCAGTGAAAGAGGGAATGATGGAAAAGAATAAAGTAGAGTAAACATCAAAGCAGAAAGAGTATAAAAGGAAGGCAATTAGAAGAAAAGTCTTGAGATAAATCAGAGAGAGAGGGATGAACACAACCAAAATGTTGATAGCATGAGGGTTGGAAGATCTAGTAATAGTCAGAGGTCAGCGATACTCAATGAGATGCACAATTGTTCACTGTTAACTGGTCTGCAGAAGCAGAAGCGGAAGAGGGAAGAAAACCCTAACCTCACTAATTAAAAATAAGTTGTTGAGGCCACGGTTAGTTTTAGAAATAAGTGGAAAAATCTTATCAAGCCAGAAGATAGTGTGAGGTACCTTATGGAGAGGACAGGAAGCAAGTTAGTATGGGAGTATTGTTTGAAGTCATGGTGGTGACTGCTTTCTATTCTATTGTAAAGGGAACACAAAACTGACTTAACTAAAAAGCTGTTTTGTAATATTGAGGTCTGTGAAGGAAACTAGGGTTATAAGCAAATGCAGTCAAGGAATAGAAAAGAGGCATCTAGGTTTATTTATAAAAGAAATTTTGAAAGTTAAACTTCATTTTTCTTCTTTTTGTCTTGTTCACTTTTTAGCTTAAGGCAAAAACTAAAGGTATGTTTCAAGAAGAGATTTTTGTCTTTGTATTCCCAGTGCCTTGTCTTAAGTTTTGCATATATCAGGCAGTTAATAAATGAATTTGAATTTTTTGAATTGGTTACTGCTGAGATTTCTGACCATTTTCTAAAATGGTTGAAATGATAAAGGAGCAGAAAAAAAGACAGGAGAGATGGAGAGGATGCAATGTTGGTCAAAATGTGGTGTATATTATAGGAACTATTTTTAAAAGTTTGAATGAATTGAATTGATGGTCAGATCACATCTAACTCTAGTGTATCTCTTAATGGTAAATTATCCATTGCACCTCTTGCCTTCTTCACCTATAAAATTTCATGTCTCCTTTTGCTTCAATGTTGAGTTTAAGTAAAAGTTTTGCAGGGGCTTGGTCACAGTTTGCTTTTTAATGCTAAAAGTGGAGTTTTAGAATGTAACACATTTAAAAAGATAAGATCACTGAGTTGTGGGTCCATAAGGTTCAAGGATACTTTGTACATACCACCAATATATGTGTCTATTTTTTCCCATTATGCACTTGAGTGACTCTCACTAAGATTTTTACCTCCAACATATTGCACCTACTCCATTTTCAGCATGCAATCATTTTAGAATTCCATCAGAAAAACCAACAAATCTCATTTAGCTGAAATTGTTTTGTGTAGCCTCCTTCCCTCTCTCCTCTGAGATTGTTTATTTTTTTTCTTTCTGGTTCCATAGCTTCTCTTATGACATTTACAGATATTTTCCTTTTGTTTTAATAGGTATTGGAGGTAGCCTTTCTCATATAGAGAAGAAGGGCAGCATCTTTAGCCTCAGAGAAATACTTCTTCCCAGACCACTGACTCATGCTTCTGAATTTTCAAATATTGACCAAGCAGTACTTTCCATGAATGTCTACCTCACATTGGCAAGGTACTCATTTTGACCCATTCCTAATGATCCCACTTACTCTATAGTTTTATTACTGTCTTTTTCCCCTGTCTGTATCAATTCAGTAACAGCTACTTCACAGCAATCATGATTACTGTACTTTTTCAGATTTATTAAGCTCAGTACTTTCTCTCAAGAGTGCCTTTCCTTTTTTTTTAACATATTTGTGAAAATATCTTTGGCCCTAGCTGTCCAGTGTTATATTATGTTTGCAGGCCATCTCCTCCACAGTGGGTGTGACTTCATGAACCTCAGAGCTGGCTTTGCTTTTTCTACCTTCTTTTTTTTGGTTCTATATAAATAAAACTTCCCAAGCTGAATTTATAGGAAGGAAGGAAAGAAGGAGGGAAGGAAGGAAGGAAGGAAGGAAGGAAGGAAGGAAGGAAGGAAGGAAGGAAGGAAGGAAGGAAGGAAGGAAGGAAGGAAGGAAGGAAGGAAGGAAGGAAGGAAGAAAGGAGAGAAGGAAAAAAAGAAAGAGATGAGAGAGGGAGAGGGAAAAGAAGAGGGAGGAGAAAGAGAGGGAGAGGGAGAGGGAGACAAGAGGGAGGAAGAAGGAGAGGGAGAGAGAAAGAGAGAGAGAAAGAGAAAGGAAGAAAACAAAGAAAGAAAAGATAGAAAATAAAGAGAACAGAAAAAAAAGCCATCTTCAACGATCTTCCTCACTTTGGTTCTAAGCAGCCTTTTACACAGCTTTAAGTATACCCTAGCTATAATATCCCAGTGAGCAAACTAACATCTGATGTCATACCATAGTACAGATATTTCAAACAAGTACCAATCTCTATATCTGCTTTTGACCTTGATCCTTACTACACTGAACCCTGAGGTTAATACACTGAGGTCTGAGGTAGACTTCTGCATTTGGCTGACAGAATTCTCATTGTAACACTTTGGTTTGTGTGTCCACAAGGCACCTCCCAGTACCAGATTTCATTACTACCAGCTCCTACCTTCTGAGATTGGCTAACTTTGTGTGGTATAGAGGAAACCCTCTCCTCTTTTCAAGATACTATGGGAGGAACAGAGATTAGGTACTCTTATGCAGATCAGCCTTTCACATAAACCTAATGAAAAAAAGAGCCTACTATGATACACATGCACATGTATATAGAGAGAGGCAAATACAGAGAGAGAGACAGAGACACAGAGACAGAGATTAGAGACAGAGACAGACAGAGATAGTAATAGAAAGTCAAAGAGACAAAGACAGAGACAGAGAGAGACACACAGAGAGAAACAGAGAAGTGAAGAGAAAGGTTTATTGGGACATAAAGAGCCTGCAGAATTAGTTTCATTAGATGGTAAACTCCTTGAGATCAGAAACTGATTTTGGTTTTCTTTTTATCTCCAATGCTTAGTCACTTAGCAGGTGTTAATAAATGCTTGTTTACCTGATTTAAGGAAAAGTGATCAGAGGAGGAATAAGTGTCATACTTGGACCATTTAGGAGGCAATGAGTGGCTCCCCTCAGCTTACCAGACACCTGCTGATAGGAAATCCTACTAGGTTTGATTTTTAAAAAGTTATTGTTATTGTTTTTATTATTTTAATTCTAGACTTAACAAACATCAAAATAAAAATGACTTTATAAAAAGAGAAAGTAAGATGTACAAGGAAGAGAGGAGAATTATGTTAGTAATTAACAACAGGCAATGGTGACTTCCTTTATATTTGTTTATGGAATTCCAAGTCATTTATATTTTATGCATTTTCTGTGGGGCAAAATAAAGGATTTTCTGAACACAATACTTTTTTTTAATTATTATTTACCATGAACAGGCATACATAATTTATGGGAAGTTTTCTCCCATGACCATGGAAATCTAGACAAAAGCAGCAGTGAAATGCTCTAGAGTGGTAGATAAAGGCAACACAGGCCAAAGAGATCACTTTTGGATTAGTCCCTAAGATTGGAAGCATTTTATATGAGCCCAGTTTGAGGGGGTGCTGAATACTGTTTTATTAAATCAAATTGAAACTCATGGAATTTGTGTTCAAGTTTTTTTTTTTGTCATTCTTTCCATAGTTTCCACCTTTTTTTTTTTTTGATCCTAGACCAAAGTGTCCATATACCCTTATACTTTTCAATGTCAGTACCTTTCTCTATTTCCCTGGATCTTATCTGACCTCTCCATTTCTCTAGAAATGCTAAAACTTCTCATATTATGCAATGGTCTGACACCCTCATGTTTAGTACCTACTAAAGCATCAGTTCATATTTCCTTAGACTATATCTAAGTAGCTAATGATAGGAGGTAGGAGTCTATGTTATAGCTACTGCCTTTAGAATTTCAATCTATGTATGCTAATAGAAGCAAAACAGCCAAGAAAAAAAATCTTTCTGTATATCACCTGTGAATTTCCTTTCCTTAAGATCTGCTTCCCAGTTCCCTATGACAACTATTTCTGTAGTCTTGATCAGAAAGGAACAGTAATAGCCTTAAGCTGCTATTGTCCATGAAAAACACAAATATTAGCATGCTCTCTCCTAAGGAAGATGATTGAGCCCCTCAGGGAGGCAAAAAACTTCATTTATACTAAGGAGACTAAACCCAGACTATGAAAATAGATCACTTTTGCATATTGCTAGAAATCTGTTGTTTTATCTCTTACATCTTTCTCAAACCCATTTAAGACTCTGCCAATGTTAGTGCCTAATTCTGTCACCCCCTTATGCTTTTCTACAGATAGCTATTACCCTGGTTGTGGGTAGCATTGCCTGAGAGAATGTCTCCTGATATCTTGTGAAATAATGATTCCTAGGCAGTGCTATGAAAAATAATGGCCAACTAAGACTTCCAGAGTTTTCAAAGCCTTATCCCAAGGTGTCAAAATTTTTAATCACTGGGAAAGGGGATAGAGAATACTTTGGTTCTGGAAAAAAATTGAAGATATCTCTAAATTATACCAAATAAAGTCACATTATCAACTGGAGAGCTGACCCTGGCTCCATTATAAGCCTGGTAAAAAGAGAGAGAAGTTGATTTCCTGATGTGTCCATGATAGTAAGTGTTTCTTAGCATAAAGAGAAATTATTAGTGTCATTATTTTATGGAGAAATCTCTTTGAAACTTGAAGGATCATATAATTGAACTTTATGAGTCTGTAAGAAAGAGGTTATCCAATCCAGTCTCATTCCATCTGGCAGGGCCATCACTGATATACAAGAAAAGGCCCTTGGAGAAGGAGCCTGAAGCTGTTGGCAGTCAGTCACTCATGCTACAATGTCTAAAAACATGTCTTGTCAGAAAATAAATAGTTCTTTTTTTAAAATGTGTAACCTGCAAGAAAAATCTCCAGCTCTGAGTATAAAAGGAAAAAAAAATCTCTCTCTCTTTCTTTTTTCTCTCTCTTTCTTTATCTCTGTCTCTCTCCCTCTCTTCTCTTTCTTCCACTTCCTTCTCTGTCTTTATCTCTTCTCTCTCACATAAACATATATGTGCATACATATTTATATGCATGCATGTATGCATGTATATATATGTGGTTGGTTATTAATCAGTAAATAAATGAATAAATAAATGATCAGGTTTTGTCTGAGGGAGCTAGATTATAAAATGTTTGCTGAGTCATTCTTAATTGATGGTTGTACCAAGTAATAAGTGATGCTAAAAATGGGGATCCAAGAAGAAGGTATGTCCCATTATGAGAAGGCCTGTAAACATAAAAGGTCTTACCTAGAGGCAGAATAGAACATTGCCTAGGATGATATTTAGGGGCATTATGCCTTAGAAAAATACCTGTCACACAGCATTTTTCCCCTCCCACTAAGTTTTGTTTCTTGCTGAAATGTTCTTTCCATATAAATATACCTACACATATATGCACATGTGAGAGAGAAGAGATGAAGACAGAAAAGAAAGAGAAGAGCAGAAAGAGAGGGGGGGGGGAAGAGATAAGAAGAGAGAAAGAGATTTTTTTTTCCTTTTACACTCAGAGCTAGAATTTCAACTAGGAATTACAATATCCTCACTTTATCCATTCTTTACTAGTACAGTTATACTTGACCAGAGTTTGGGAGAGTCAAAGAAAGAGACCTAAATAACATAACCAATCATTTTACTCAGAATGAGCATTGGGCAAATAGTATTGTGTTATTCATCCTATTTTATAGGTAAGGTAATTGAGGCTCTGCAATATTAAATGACATAGTTATACAGCTCATCAGTGAGTGAGGCAACAGTCAAACTCCATTCATCAGAATCTGAATTGAAAATTCTGTCCCTTCTATGATATTCATTCATGGACAGTGGAGAGAGAAAAAAAGGCCCAGGTTTTTGGTGTCCCTTATGAGTTTGCTTTTTTTTTCTGGAACTAAGTAGTCCAGAACAAGATTCAGTAAAGTTGGCACAAGTTAGAGATCTCATGGGGAGAGATGATATTTTATGGTGAATGGAGGATGTAGTAGTCTCCTTCCCATGTTTACAAATGGAAAAGCTCTCAGATTTGATGCCATGTTTTCAGAACATGGGAGAATTAGATGCTTAAAGGGAAAAAGAAATCATGAATAGGAGAGGGTTGGATCAGAAAACTGATTAGAGTTGAATTCTAGTTGCACAATCATTTTTCTCCATGATATTCCTTAGAGTCCTTTATTTGAATTTCACACTCATCAGCAGGAAAATATTCTTTTAAAATAGGAACTCTTAACCTTTTGTATTCTGACCCCCCTTGGCAGCAGCTTCCTCAGAATGTTTTTAAAGGCATAAAAATCCATAAGATTACAGAGACAACCAATATTGAAACATGGACATCATTTTTTTTTTAAAAAAAGTTCTCAGATGTCAAGTTAAAAAACAAACACTAACAAAAATTTCTATTTTAATTATACATTTTTACACCTTGTGATAAAAAAAATGTTTGCACATAGTAGGTGCTTTAATCAATGTTTGTTGAAATGGATTGAAATTAATTCAAATCTCTTCTAATTACCATTTGTATGTTCTTTGGGGGCTATCATTTGGATAAACTCTCGAGGACTATTCTTGTGCTATTTGTCTTAGACATTGACATTAAAAATGGATAGGAATAGGGGTAGGGGTACAGTGGGGATAAGAAAGCTAAATAAAACCCCAAATGGAATATAACCCAAACACCCAGGAGAATCCCAAACCCATAACTTGTAATAAGTCAGCTTTATTATCCTAGCTTTTGAGTATTAAGCACTCAGTTCATCTCCATTGATTTGTAATGAGGCTGGGAAGCTCACAAAGCCTTAATCAAACCGGGATCCCTTTAAAATGAACTCTTGTGCAAAGAAAGCCGGGCAGATAGCATCTGTGGAGAGCTATGGTGGAGAGAGCTCATTGCCTCCATTGTGAAGCTCTCCCTGGGCCAGAGAATAGGGCGGGGGCTTCATTAGTCTGATAAAACCAGACAAGGCCAATTTTTCATTAGAGAGAGGCACAAATCCACTTGGCTTGGTTTTTCCTCCTTTACATTATAAAAGCATTATCAGGCCAAAGCTTATGGGTCTCATTATTCCTGGAAGCACTTGGAGGAAAGGAGGGGGGAGAAAGACACTGGGAGACAGGAGTGGGGAAGATGGACCCAGAAGGCAAGGAATTAAGGAGGTCATTTTTTTTCAAAACTCCATCAATGAATGAACCTCAGCCCAGACTGGGCCTTAATTTTTAGTCCCAGTGAAATTAAAAAAAAATATTCACAAGGAATATTTGCTGCTTAAAATGGCCTTGCCTATTATTACTAGGAGAAATAAAGATTTTAGGTGATAGTCTCTGACCTCATGGGGCTTACAATTTCCTCTATATCATTCAATTCTTCCTATCAAACACAGCAAAAGATTGTTGGTGCACAGGAACCATTGGAGTTCTACTTCATCTTTGTCTATCATTAGTAGCTGCCTAGAAGCTGGAAATTCAGGGTTAAAGTGGGGAGGAAGGAGATATATATTTAGATAGATGGTAGATAGGCAGACAGACACACATATATGTGTGTGTGTGTGTGTGTGTGTGTGTGTGTGTCTATTTGATATGCCTCATTTTATAGAATAGCTCTGTCTTAAGAAAAAGATGTCTTAACAATATATTATTTAAAAAAATAATTCTGCTTTTTTGTCCCTCTACTAAGTTCCATTATAAAAGTGAAACTTGTTGTGGGAAAAGTATTGTAAAAGTCATAAATTGGGTCAGGAATATAAAATGACTAATCCTGAAACCAAGACCTTGTCTGTCTTTTATCTATTTACAATGTCTAATACAGCTAAATTGCAACTTTACTAATAGATGGAACCATTTAACATCTGCTATATTCCAGTTGCCCATATCCTTCAATTTAAGGTTCTGAGTTTTTTCAAAGGAGATATGGAATTATCAATGTACTTTATCAATACTATGTTGCAGATTCTGTGAAATAAAAGCACTTTAAATGGGTTATTCTTCTATTTTCTGTAAATTTGAGGAAATTGACTTTTTTATTATCATTTAAGCACAAAGATATGATGAAGAAAGGTATAACACAATCACTAGAGGCTTTTGGTAGATCTATAGCAAAGCACATCTCCAGCTCACAATGATGCTACAGATTAAGTTATTTCTGAACCCCTGGGATGATTTTTATCTTCTGAGCTATGGGTGTAGTTTTTCACAGAAGTTGGAGGCAGCTGTAATGCATATAGTACACTCAGGTCTGTTCCTTCTCTTCCCACAGCTGAGACCAAGCCAAGAACTCTACTAGAACCTCCTGGTATAATAGGCAGTTCAGCCACATGTTTCTTGCCAATTGCTTAGTGGTGTTAAATAAAGACTAAGATGGAATAAAAAGACTCTGCACCTGTTTAGAGTGAATTTTTGGCTATGGCACAACTGCTACGCAGAGTAGCATCCAGTAGTGCTTGAAATATGACAATCCCCAGAGTATCCAAGACTCCTGTTTCATGGACCAGTTTTTAGTCCACTGGACTGTAAATAGTTGCTGATCTGATGGTAATGATGAAAACAACTCTAATTATAATGATGACAAATAGTAATGGTTTGATTGTAATGACTATGGTAGTGGTAGAAATGGTGATGATAAAGAAGTCTCTGTGTTAGTTAAAATGATTATGGTATTCAAGGTAGTGATAATAGTGGTGATAATCAAAGTTATGATGATAGTGGTGGTGTTAGTGACAATAATGACAAATAACCAATAATTCATTCACATGATAGTCAAGCCAGTCTAGCTGAAGCATTAAGGTATCCTCTAGGGTAGGGAAAAAGATTAACATGTGCAAGGAAGTTGAACTGCCACTATCTTTTCTAGACCCTGTTAAAAACAAGCCAGGACCCTGAATCCAAAAGATTATAAATGACAGTGCTCTCCCCACCCCAACCCCATCCCCCCAAAAAAAACAGCCCAGTCCCTACAGTCATTATTGAAGAGAAAAAGTCATGTTGAAGAGATATTCTACTAGCCCTATTATCATCAGCAACACCAACAAACAGGTAGGGATAGGAGCCCATAATCCGCGGATAATGTTTCTAACCCAGTCCTCAAAACGTGGAGAAACAACTCTCATAGAGAAGGAGTCTATCATATCAACCAATTGCCAAACAACTGTTCATAAAAAGATCAGGCAAATCATCCTGAGAAATATACAGGAAGCAACACAGGAAAGTCAAGCCACCCCCCACCCCCTTGACCACCATCTCTTCCCAAATCTGATGGCAAAAGTCCAGGACTCTGAATGTGAAGGTCTTGAGAACACCAACTTCTTCTAGTCTGGTGCCTTCAGCCATCATCCTGGAAAACAAGCCCTGTGGAGATGCAACCACAACTGCTGAGATCTAGGAAGTCCTTGCCCAAAAACCTTTGGCACTATCAAATGTTTCCACATCAGAAACTGATTTTTTTTTTCCTTAGTGGAAAAAATATTTAAAAAGAGAAATTACTTCTGTTTTGCCTTTGTTCCCTCAGGACCATAGGACCTTTCCATTTCATTTGTAGTTGAAACCTTCTATATGGATCACTTCACTAATTAATTTGAGAGAAGCAATTATTTTACTTTTCTATTTGTTTTCCCAGTATCTACAGCATAGTCCTTTGCACATAGTAAGTATCTAATAAATGATTCATTCATTCATTCATTCATTCATTTTTTTTTTTTTTTTTGCTATTTTTACTGAGGCAATTGAGGTTAAGTGACTTGCCCAGGGTCACACAGGTAGTCATTCATTCATCCTTGATTGTGATTGATGAAAATGGTGGAGTTGATGATAGTGATGAAGATGACAATAATGATGATAATGGAAGTGATTATGTGATCATGCTAATAATGATGATGATGATGATATTGATAATGATGATGGTAACACTGATTATCGCAGTTATTTGGTAATTGACCAGTTATTTTGTTAATGTTCCCCCTCTGCCTCAAACCTATTTCTGGTCTGTCTGGATCAGAATTGAGAGAACTTGGATTTTTTTTTCCCTTTGTATCTGTTTATGAGATACCAAAGGATATTTAGGACAGCATTTGTCAGAGTAGAGTGAGAATTGGACCTGAAGTCAGCTAACATGAGTTTGAAGCCAACTTCAATTTTTTATTGACTAAGTCACTTTGGATAATTTATTTACCTTCTCTGAACCTCTGTTTCTCCAAATGTAAAATGCTTTCATTACTGACTTCAAAGAGTCATTGTAAGGAAGATGTTTTACAATCTTTAAAAATAAATATCTAAATCTGAGTACTTATAATTACCTCCTATAGCAGAGAGGTCACACAAATAGAAATGGAGGCCATTAATTCATACATAAGGATCCCTCTGGGTGACATACTGACATAGTAAAAAATATAAAATTATCTTTTATTGTGTTTTTATTCATTTTATTAAATATTGTTAAATATCCCAATACTTTTTAGTCTAGCTTGAGCCTTAATTGGAAATAATGTGGACCATGTATTTGATGTCTTTGTTCTGAAATAATAATCAGAACTAGGTAGGAAGGTTCTTTGATTCTAGGGCTCTCTCAGGATACCTGTAATCAGACAACCCCAGAGATGAAATAAGAAAGAGTATAGTCTCAGTTCACCACATTAAGAAATGACAGATAATTATGATTTGTTTCTGGAATAGTTAAGTTATCTAGTCTGAGAAGAGATGCTCCTTCAGCTCATGGAGTTTTATAGTTGGAGCATAGCCAGAAACATAGAAACAGAGATTTGTATGAGGAAATGCAGCCACTATTCTTTTAAACTTTCCCTAAAGTGTCAGGAGCTGAAGGCTAACACTGACCCTTTACATACTTGCCCACTTGCTTAAATTCCCATTAATCCACTCTTGTTCTTCCTGCCCCTCTGCCCAAACCCTTTGCAACACATCTAGGAACAGTTCCAGCTAGAGGCCTACATAAGGATAAAGTCAGGAAGGGAAGCAGTAATCAGGGTTTTGGCTTAACTTTGTCTGATAACTTACTCTTTTTTTTTTTTTTTGTTAAAGCTTTTTATTTGTATAACATAT
>JAJPUD010002499.1:189783-208367 GCA_023553655.1 Myrmecobius fasciatus
GCTACATTATCTATGGTACCCTTTAATAGAATATAGTTTCCTTCCTTATCTCTTTTGATTAGATCTATCTTGGCTTTTACTTGATCTGAGATAAGGATTGCTACCCCTGCTTTTTTTTGTTCACCTGAAGCATAATATTTTCTGCTCCAGCCGTTTACCTTCATTCTATATGTGTCACTATGTTTTAAATGTGTTTCTTGTAGACAACATATTGTGGGATTCTGGTTTTTAATCCAGTCTGCTATCCGCTTCCGCTTTATGGGAGAGTTCATCCCATTCACATTCACAGTTAGAATAACTAATTCTTTATTTCCTGCCATCTTATTTACCCAAGTTATGTTTTCCCCTTTCCTTTCCCCTTTCTCCCTTCCCCCCTCCTCAGTACTTTGCTTTTGATGACCCCCTCCCCCAAACAATACTTCACCCTTTAGATCCCCTCCCCCTGTTTTTATTCCTTTCCCCTGATTCTTCTATTTTCCCCTCTATTAGTTTGTCCCTTACTTTTCCTCCTTTTCCTCCCACTTCCCTCTAGCAACAGACAAGTTTCTATGTGAAATCAAATGTCTGATATACACTTTTAGAGCCCAACCTGATGAGAGTAAAATTTACACAGTGCTCATCTCCCTCCCCTCTTTCTCTCAATTATATTAGGTTTTCTTTGCCTCTTCAAGTGATTTTAACCTTGTTTTTACCTCCTTCTTTTTAGATCTTATTTTACCACTTTTTCCCTCTTTTCCCCAGTATGACAACATTTTCCCCTCTAGTTCTCTTTTTCATATTATCGAAGTGATATCTAGTTAATTATACCCCCAAACTTTGAGTATCTCCCTAGTAGCAATAAAGTTCTCAAGAGATCTTTCCTTTTTACCTTTTTATGCATCTCTTGAGTTCTGTGTTTGGGTGTCGAATTTTTTGTTCAGATCCGGTCTTTTCATTAGAAATAGGTGAAATTCACCTATATCATTGAATGACCATCTTCTTCCCTGGAGGATAATGCTCATTCTAGCTGGATAGGTTATTCTTGGCTGTAATCCAAGTTCCTTTGCCCTTCGGAATATCTGGTTCCATGCCCTTCGATCCTTCAGTGTGGAAGCTGACAAATCCTGTGTGATTCTAATTATTGAACCTCGGTATTTGAATTGTTTCTTTCTAGCTGCCAGCAGAATCTGTTCCTTGGTGCTATAGTCCTGAAATTTAGCCACGATATTCCTTGGGGTCTTAATTTTGGGGTCTCTTTCAGGAGGTGATCGGTGAATTCTTTCGATGGTGATTTTGCCCTTTGATTCTACAATCTCAGGGCAGTTTTCTTTCAGGATTTCCTGGAAGATAGTGTTTAGATTCTTTTTTTCATCATGGCTTTCAGGAAGTCCAATAATCCTTAGATTGTCTCTCCTAGATCTATTTTCCAAGTCAGTTGTTTTTCCTAGGAGATATTTCATATTTTCTTCTAATTTTTCATTTTTTTGTTTTTGTTTGACTGATTCTTCAAGTCTTAGTGAGTCATTGTTCAATTCTTATTTTTAAAGTGTTGTTTTCTTCAGTTACCTTTTTAAGCTCCTTTTGTAACTGGCCAATTTGTTCCTTGCACTCTTTTTCCACTTCACTAATTTTATTTTTTAATAAATTGGTGTCTTTTTCATATCTCTTTCGCAGGGCATCATATCCTTCTTGCACTGATTTCAGTTTATTTTCCCATTTATCCTCCAGCTCTCTTTTGAGGTTCTTTATGCAGTCTTCCAGAAAGGCCTTTTGAAAAGGGGACCAGTGATGGTCCTGGCTGATGTTCTCTGGATTTTTGTCTAAAGGAACCTCTGGCTCTGGGGTCGTTTCTTTGCCTTGATAAAAGCTGTCTATGGTGAGAGCTCTCTTTTGCTTCTTCATCATATTTTTTTTTTTTTAGACAGTGTGGATATCTCTTTAAGGTAGGGAAAAAAAAAGCGGTGGCTGCAAAAAGCTTTGCCCTGGGGCACTTCGGCGAGTTGACTTAAGGTGCTGGGCCGGTGGGGGCTAGGACTAAGTCAGAATTACTCCTTAAACAGGGCAAGTCTGCCAGAACACCTGCCCCCAATCAGGGCAGAGTGTCCCAAGTGCCTCAGATAAACTCCAGGTGTTTGGAATTTGGAGTTTGGAGTTTGGAATTTCTTCCACGATGAGCTGAGCTGAGTCCCACCCTCACTTCCGGCCTGCGAAGTTGTCGTCTATTTATCTCTCTGTCCGAGTCCGACTAACCTGATATGAAGTTATCCAGAGAGCTGTGCCCAAATATTTCTGAGTTCGTTGACTTGAAGATCAGTTCGGAGGCTTATTTTATTGTTGATTTGAGAGAAGATGGGAGGAGAGGCAGAAAGTCACCTTTTCACTCTGCCATCTTGGCTCCGCCCCTCCGGAATCATAACTTACTCTTAATAAAGATGATTTTTATTGTTCTTTTTGTTTGCCTTTTAACATAGGAATTAATATTTTATCTATCTTCTTTTCTATCTCTCCTTCTCTCCTCTTTATTCTCTATCCACTTCTCTCTCTCTGCCTTTCCACCTTTGTCTCTTCTTTCTTACTCTGTATCTTTCTCTCTCTTCTTTCTCTATCTCCTCTTTTTTTCTCTCTCTTTCTCCCTCCTCTCTTCCCTTTTTCTCCTTTCCCTTCTTTCCTCTCCCTTTCTGACCTCTCATTCTTATGAAGAGAACTAAAGTACTGAGGTTATCATGACCCTTTCAGTGTCAAATATAATTGTGCTCCAATCCTGAAAATACCTCCTTACTTGGCACTTGTCCCACTTGTGATGTGCAGGACCAAGAAGAAATTGATAAATGGAAAATGAGTTATGGCCTCTACTTTCAACTCCATTACTGTAACTGATTTATGAAGATGCAATATGGCATAGTGAATAGACCAATGGATTTGAAACCAAGAGGACTTGAAATTGAGCCCTACCTCAGATTCTAGCTGAGTGATCCTGCCCAAGTCATTTTCAGTGCTGCAAGTGAAATCTATTGCTGATTTAAACTAGTACAGAAATGGTTCACTAGGAAGTAACAGAATCGTAAATATAGTCCAAAATTTTTACCTCATAATATTCTGGCAGTAAAGATGAAGAGATGTGAACTATCCAAGATTACAATTAGATGAATTAAGGAAGAATTAAGAATCAAAGAATAACTTGATGCTTCAATGTCAATATTGAGATCTCCAATAAAGGACCCCAAAAATATATGTTTGGCCCCATGCTCTTTAATATTTTCATCAATGACTTGGATAAAGATGTAGATGTCACATTCATCAAATGTGCAAATCACACAAAGCTGGGAGGGATAGCTAACACAGTCAGGATCCAAAAAGATCTTGACACAGAAAAGCAAGGCGGCCCCAATTTGGCTAGAATTCAGAGTATGAGAAGGAGAGTAAAGTGAAATAAATCTGGAAAGATAGCCTGGAGCCAGATTATAAAAGACTATAAATGCCAAATGGAGGAGTTTGCATTTTATTCTAGGGACAGGAAAGCAATAGTTTGTGATGTTGTTTTAAGAAAACAGGAAAATAAAAACCTATAATATCATGCTTTTTAAAAGGTTTTTTTTTTACATTGCATCCTTTCAAATGAAAAAAAGTTTCATCATTCTCTCTTTTTTTTACAAAACTGTTAATACTTGAACTTATATTTGTATATTTGAGAAATAAAATGTATCAAGAGTATTTCTTAGCGGAAGCTGTTTCTTTAGAAAGAGCCCAGGACAAAAAAATCCAGAGACTTGGCCTAAATCCCAGCTTTTCACCTTTCTGACTATGACATCTTGTATATGTCACTTAATTTTCTTGGTATTTAAAGACATTTTTCCTCTGTTAAGCACATAATTGAACCAGATGATTTCTAAAGACTCTAAAAGTTCATGAATCTCTCTGTGCTTCTCTATTATTTTCTTCCTAGACCTAACTGCATGTTATTGAGGGATATGGTTCTCTTTCCCCATGTGTTCAATCCTCTTTCACAGATGCTCATGATGAGTGAAAGTTGACTTCACAGTGGAGTGGCTACAAAGGAAAAAAAAATTGTTTTGTTTCTCACAAACCTGCTCTGTGGGTTTTCTCAGTTATAAAAATAAAGTTCTCCAGCTTGAGAGGGAGGGGAAATAGTCTGACTTCTTTATTTCCATTAATCTTGAGGATTCTTGGCCACATGAAACATGTTTGGGTATGTTCTTACTGCTCTTATTGAGAAAGTTCTCAATACTCCCTCTCTAAATCTCTTTCTCCACAAATACTTGAAAAAATAGGGAAAGAAAGAGTCCTACCAAATTCCTTTTATGACACATATGGTGCTGATAAATCAGGTAGGGTGAAAACAGAGAAAGAAAATTATAGACCAATTTCCCTAATGAATATTGATGCAAAACAGAAAGTCATCCCCAGGATAATACACTATGACCAAGTAGGATTTATACCAGGAATGCAGGGCTGGTTCAATATTTGGAAAACTATTAGCATAATTCACTATATCAATAACCAAACTAAGAAAAATCAATGTTGAAAAATTATCCTTGAATGTGTTTTTGAACAATAATCTTACAGGATGAGCTGGCCTAAAGGAATTTCAATTTTCACCAATGAAAGGAGTATCAGTGAAGTCATGTGTCCATTAAAATTTCTGAGTATGTTACACTGAGTAAAATTGTCAAATCATAGTATTTATCCATTTGAAATTTTTGTGTTGAGAATCTATCATTTCATTTTATTTTTCATTTTGTTCTTATTTCTTAACTTGCTTTCAGCCCAGGCCAAGCCCTGGAGTGCTGAAAACATGCTCATGGTTTTTGGATAGAAGATTGGTTACCTTTGAATGAGATAATGTATGCAAAGCACCTATATTCCTGGGAAGAGGAACTCAGTCTTTCCAAGTTTTTGTTTCTATAGCTGAATTCTCATTTCATCCTGCAGTGGATCTCAGGGTCGCCATGCAAATAGTTTGGGGGTGGGGAAAAGGGGGTTATCTTGTCTTCACTGTTTGCAGAGATCCTACACATACTTCTTAACACAAGTATCTTTCTTCTCACAGTCTCTACTATCTCTTACAAATGTCAATTTGTCTAAGCTTCTACACAAACACAAACACACACACACACACACATACAACATTCCTGTGAAAAATATACTTAGCTCTCTCATACAATAAAAATTGTATGAGGGGATGGTAGGCTGGAATTGCATTTGGGAAAGTATACACTTGGCTTTGAATGATTCCAAGCTCTTCCCTGTAACAATAACAACAAACAACAAAATCATTTTTATGCCAATTTCATCTGGTGATACTATATGATCAGAGTGACACAGTAGCACAATATATAAAGAATCAAAATTGTGAGCCATCAAAAGGGCATGGAAAGGTATCTCCTGGGAAGAGATTTTAACAGTACCAATGAAAATTGCACAAAGAAGTGGTAAAAAATTATCAAGGAGATATATAACCAAAAAACAGGGATAACTAACATGAAGGACAACCTAGGTATTACACTGGCACATTTTACATCAAGAGACCTAGAAGATGACTCTAAGCATGGTGAATGGACCTATAGGGAAGATTTATGGAAGGACTAAGTATGAGTTGTACAAGATAAGACGGTATAGATAGGCTTTGATCTGTGCTGTTAAAGTATTGCATTGAAGAGGTAAGGAGGGCACCTTTCTTGTCAACAACACCAATTATTAACTACCACCAATGGGCAGGGAAGCCCAGCACCTCGGGTATGGCAATCATCCCCTGGATAATCAATCCTGCGTTCCATCTAGACTCCACAACTATCATTGTAGAAAGCAACCCCTGTGAAGATCCAGCCTGCTTCTGGAGATTCTACAGTTCTTTTAATATAAAGTAACATATACTAAACATTGGGGAAAAACAAAATCATTCTCCACCAATGTCCTTCATTTTGTTAAATAGTTCAATATCAGAAATGGATATAGTTTAATCAATGGATATGACATTAAAGAAAATATATTACCATCTGCTTTACCAATATAACCTAAAGACCATATGACTCATCCACATTACTTGCAGCTCAAATCTTCTATCTGCATTTTCTCCCACTAAAATGTGAGTTTTTTGAAAGCAAAGAATGTCTTGCTTGTCTGTTTCTGTCACCAACACATGGCACAAGGCATTGCAAATATTAAGTACTGATTAGTACTTTTTCTTTCCTTCCTCCCTCTCTCTTTCCCTTTTTTCTTTTCTTCCTTCCTTCCTTTCTTCCTCCTTTCCTCCTTTCCTCTTTCCCTTCCTCCCTCCCTCCTTTCTTCCCTTTGTTTGTTTGTTTCTTCCTTCCTTCCTTCCTCCTTCCTTCCTTCTTTCCTTCTTTCCTTCTTTCCTTCTTTTCTTCTTTTCTTCCTTCTTTCCTTTCTTTTTTCTTTCTTTTCTTCCTTCCTTCCTTCATTTCTTTCTACCTCTCTCCCTCCCTCCCTCCTTTCCTCCCTTCCTTTCTTTTCATTTGTTCCTTCCTTCTTTTCTCTTTCTTTCTCTCTTCTCTCTTTCTTTCCTTTCTTTCTTCTGAATTTGGCTATCTTTACAATGGCGTTAGATGGTCTCTTGTTGAAAGTGTCACAAAAAGGATTCTTTGTTCTGGTATAGAGTTAAATAACATGCTTTTGAGTTTCATTCCAGCTCTGAGATTCTGTGATTCTGAGGGTGAGAATCACTGGTATGATTGTTTAGAACTTCATTCTTTTCAGCTTAAAGCTACATACTTTGATCACTGTTGAAACATAAATCTCCCTGGGAGCAATAATACTTTAAAGTTCTCAATCATTTATACCATAGGGCAACTGAAAAATCTGAGATGAATTTTTATTGTGAGAAGAGGGGAGGAGAGAATTGAAAAACACTGGAAGCTTGAACAGAAAGGGAAATGATACCCTTAAAGCAAAATGAACTCAGAAAAAAAAGACTGTGTGGCAATTCTGCCTACTCCACAACTTTGTTGCCTTGGCACAATGTTGGATTTCCTGAGGAAAGCTCCTTTCCTGACTCTGTCAAAAGTTAAAAAGGAAACTAAGATTCAGGGAAGTAATGTGAATACTTCAGTTCTACATTATTCAGTGACATAATTGGATTCCAAAGTAGCCTGTACTAAATGACTCTTTCCAGCTGTAAAGCCTCTGAGCCTATGACAACCAATTAATAAGTACTCAGTGACAACCTAGCAACTGGACTATAGATGAAAAGTTCTGAGTTTGAGTTCCAAATCTAATTTTTGTTGTCTGTGTGGCCTTGGGGGAGGTACTTCAACTTTGAGCTTCAGTTCCCTTCTCTGTAGAGGTTGAATCCAGTATTCTTTAAACTCTCTTCCAGATCTAAAGCCTGAGATTAATCTATTAGTCCATATTAGGGTCCTCTAGATTTTCAGAGCATCAATTTGGTGCTCAATATAACATAGATGTATAGATGAGGAAACTGAGGTCCCCACTTGGATAAGTGTTGCCCAAAGTCACACAAATAAATATAAGAACCTGAATTTGAACCCAGTTTTTCTGATTCCAAATCCACTGCCTTGCCTATATTACCATAGTTCGTCATCTCTCTTTCAAATAAGGGAGATAAGTTTTTCTGGAAGATATTGAATTTCTTAGAATTGGGTGGCCTGTGAGCTTTCCTCTAAGCCTCAGAGGGCTCATGAAGTTCCCTCCCCTTAGCATCAGGGAACAGATCTCAGGACTTAATGGTTATGTCTCCCACATGGCAGTGGAGCTCTGAGCAACAAGTACCAGCTGCTGCCAGGACAGCCCTACAGGATTCACTGCCGAAGGGCACAGTTCCCAATCTGTCTGGCTCAGTCCCAACCCTGAGCAGCTCCAGGGACTCAAGCCCACTGTCTATGAGGGACAGATTGAAAGGTCTGGCCCTGTGCAGACAGCAGCTGGGCGATGTGGGCTCGATGGTGGTCCCTATATGAGAAAGGGCAGGGAGGGTAGAGAGTGCTCTGAGTCGGAGGTTGTCTATCAGACTTCGTACAATAAACTAACCTGTGAGTAGCATCAAACAGCTCCTGACTCTGATCCCTGAAGGAGGCAATAAATACATCACTGCACCATAAAATGGCCTCTGGGTGGCTATAGAACACTTAATTATTGATTAATCTTCATTAATTAATGAATTTTAAAATGAACACCACCAAACAGGAATATGAAAAAAAAAAAAAAACCTCTTCTTCCCAGAGACTGAAGCAGAGAGGAAAAAACTGCTCTTCAGCTACAGGAAAGCCTCTACAAGAAAAATGTGCATCCTTTGGGCCCAAAGCTAAGCAGAGTAGGAGATTCAGTTAACAGCAAGGTTGGCAGTGCTTGTGTCTTTAGGTGTTACTAGCAAAGGTCTAAAAAAACAGGAGAGGAGGTGAAAAGTTAGGAGAAAGGAAAGAAGTCACTGAAAAGAAGAAGAAAGAAGATATAAAAGGAAAGAAAGCAGAAGGGAGAAGGAAGAAAGAGAAATATCTATGATAAGGAATAAGGCAGCACCAATTAAACATGCCACATTGTTCCACAAGTTGCTGGGACAAAAGGGCCTTGTGCTTGGGACTTATTGATGGAGCTGGAAGTAGAGCCACCTGTCACCCAGAAACCAAAGCAGGGCCAACAGAACATGCATTGGATGTCAAGTCAAACCTGCTTTCCATATTCCTTTCCACCCTTCCCCCATCCCCTACTCCCCAATGCAGTCTGGGAATCATTCCAGGAGCATGAGATGAGTTCAGAGAGCATGGAAACAGTGGTCCAAACATTTTCATTATAAACTCAGCAAGAAAACCAAGGTGTCCCCTGGGCATGGAATTAGTAGATGCCTCCTTTGAGAAGATTTCATAGCTATAACAAAAAATAAAGTAATAGAAACTAAAAAGTTTAAATTATTTATCACTTGTTGAGCTTTTCTAAAATAATGCTTATGTAATTTAGTACAAAAGTATATGATATGCATTTGTCTATCCTTTATCCAGAGGCTGTGAGGGTGTACCTAGCATTTTTCTCTCCACCAGTTATCAAAGTAACAGTAGTACCACTTTCACCTGCTATGGTACCTTTAATAATCTCATATTTTCCTATGACATATCCCCTATAATCCTACCCCACTAAAATCCCATCATGGTGGAGAGGCTTTTGATGATCATGCCAGTAGAGTATTACAGACTTTGGCAAACTCTACTGAGAGGGAAAGTCTTCGAGTACAGGCCCAGTGATGGACTTCAATCTCTGCTGTCTAAAGACTTGCCTAGCTAAACTCAGAAAGGCATATAATCAGCTTGGCTATGGATGATGGAATCTTGGCCACAATGACTCTCAATGACCACTAAGTTAGAAAAAAGTGGATCTGTATTGGTGAACCCACGTTATGAAAATCACAGATCCTCAAAGCATTTCTTCATCTTAGTATTGTTCTGAGTATGGATGTATGTGTGTGTATATATCTATGTCTATGAGTGATTAAGTATAGATATTTGTGTGTGTGTGTGTGTGTGTGTGTGTGTGTGTGTGTGTAAAATGGATTCTAATTCTTTTGCTGGGTCTTAAAAGGCAGAGTTTCATTTTTGTATTTGTAACCTAATCAATAGCATCAGGCACATAGTGGGGATATACTGGATCTGTGATTTCATTGGTATAAAGCCCTCTCTAAGTAAAATATTCTACTTATCTGAAGTTTGGTTCCTTCTCTAAAATCCAGTCTTAGTTGCCTAGAACACTGAGAGATTTAGTTACTTGCTTGAGATTGTACAGTTAGTCTGTCAGAGGTTGGATATGAACCAGATCTTTCTGGGTCTAAGACCAACTTTTACTTTACCATGCTACCTTGCATTCCCATGAAAGATTTACTTTTATGGTATTGCTCATGCTGTTGCTCTTTATCAAAATGACCTTCTTTTTCCAATTTCCTATCAAATCCTTATTCTATGATTTTTACCACTTACTATAGCCTTCTTGTTTTCACCACTTACTATAACCCTTTTGTTCTTTCTCCCTCTCTCTCTGTTTCTATCTCTATCTGTCTCTCTGTCTCTGTTTCTATCTCTGTCTGTCTACCTCTGTCTGTGTCTGTCTGTTGGTCTGTCTGTCTGTCTCTCTCCTCTCTTTCTCTTTCTCTCTTCCTCTCTCTCTCTGTATGTGTATCTCTGTCTTCTTTCAACTCTACCTATTGGGTCTATTTAAGATAATAAATAAAACTTCTTCACCAGAATCTTTTTCTTCTTCACAAGATCAAGATTATATCTTCAGAAAGAAGAAGTCCTTTTCATATTCTTTCTTTTGAAAGTTTCATTCAGCATAAGAGGAAAATAAGTGCTTTATAGAAGACTCTTCAGAGAATGACCTTTCCATTGGGACTGATATTTGTATTTTGCTCTCTATATATCATTATCATTTCATGTGTGTAAGCCTTGTATCTCCGGTTAGAAATCCAGTGTCTGGAAGCTTCACCGTGCCCTGAATGATCTGTTTCTAGATTGCTCTAGGAGAGTCTGACCACCTTCTTGCCATTTCTTTAAAAAGAAGTTTTCAAATCTTCTTCAGCCTTGGGATTTGGCCTAGAATTCAGTACCTGAGGATTAGATAGAGAACAATAGGTATAAGAAGAAAGGAAGGGCACAAGTTTATATTAAGCTCTTACTCAGTTCCAGGCACTATGCTAGACATGTTCCAGGCAAAAGGATCTTTATCCTTGTGTTTTCTTCCCCCATTAAAATGTCCTTGCCCTTAAGGAGTTTACATTCCACTGAGAGAATATAACACATAAAGGAAGCTGAACAGGATAAAAAGAAGATATTGACTTAGCTAAGATCATGGTTTAGAATTCCAGAAAGTCAAGGATAGGGCTGAGAGAATTCAGGTAGGCCAGCCTGTGCCCTTCAATAAAGTGGAAGAACTCACTAGGACAGATTCATTTTAGATTAATCAACAGTATGAACAGCATGATTTTAAAGTCCAGAAACATAGGGACTGGGCAGGAAGGATAATGAAGGCAGACCAGGCTGGGCTCTTCTATAAAATGGAAGATCCAGTAGGACTACCAGTCCTAAATGCATTGTACAGTGGACAGAACACTGAGCTTGGAATCAGGAGGACTCATCTTCATAGGGTTAAATCTGGCCTTAGACATTTATTAGGTATATGATTCTGGACGATTCACTTTATTCTGTTTGCCTCAGTTTCCTCTTCTGGCAAAAGAACTGGAGAAGAAAATGGTAAGCCACTCCAGTATCTTTGCCAAGAAACCTTCCAAATGGGGTAACAAAGAATCAGACATGACTAAAATGATCCAACAACATCAGTAGGACTTCAACCATGGGAGAAGGAAGATGGAATATATGAAGGAATATATTCCAGGCAGCTATTGCAAGCATGTGTACAAATCTCTCTCTCTCTCTCTCTCTCTCTCTCTCTCTCTCTCTCTCTCTCTCTCTCTCTCTCTCTCTCTCTCTCTATATATATATATATATATATATATGCTTTGTTATGTATTAATACAGTAGAATGGAAAGTATACTAGCTTCAAGATCAAAAGAACTGAATTAAAATCTTGCCTCTACTTGTTGACGACCTGTATATCTTTGGGCAAGTCCCCATAAACCTTAATTTATTCTATTAAAATGAGGGTTATGGGGAGTTGAACAAGTTGAGTTATGAGGATCCTCCCAGTTTTAAAGCTATGATCATATATAGGCATATATGTGAATAATAGGGAGATAATAGATCAGGAAAGCTTAAGAAGAATCTTATTTTTCTTACCTAGAGACTTATTTTTCAATCAACTCAATCCTCTGAGGCAGGAATCCCTTCTGGAATATGACAAATCACAATTGTTCAAAAGAAAAAAGGCAGACATAGGGATGGGTGGTAGGGAAGAGTGGGAATGTATAGCCGAACAGAGACATATCAGGATCACACAATTCTGACTTTAGAATTGCAAGGGACCAACCCTCTCATTTTATAACTGAGGAAAGCAAAGTCCAGGGGTTAAAATACTTGCCCCAAGTCATAGATTAGAAATAGCAGAATCATGATTTGAATGTGGGTTCATTAATCTCAAATACAAACCCCTTTGCACAATGTTGTGCTGCTGTCTCTGATGGGGTGTGTGCATACATGATTGAGTGTGTGCACATACATGTGTATGAATGTGTGTACATGTGTGAATATGTGCATGTGTGTACATGCATGAGTGTGGTGCCTACCTGATCCTGTGTACATGTGTGTGCATGCAAGTATGATTATATGTACATGTGTGTGCTGGGGGGGTTAGTAAGTCCCAGCTGGGGGAGCAGATGCACTATCTCAGGAGTTGTGTGCTACTACAATTCCAAAATCCAAAATCACATCAAAAAGTGACTCTAGAGAGATAGGATTACCAGCAATTCGGGCTTAGACCCTCCAGGAGGGTCTGGAAAAATCAGAACCAGACATCTCTTCTTCCTTTCCGTTGGTAACATTAGCTACAGGACCTTGCAAATTATTTCTTTTAACTCAATATAGAATCATGAGTCAAAAGAACATTAGTTTAAGGTCAGAAACAGCTTGGAAGTAGTGGTTAGAAAACTGGTCTTAGAGTTAGAAAACCTGAGTTTGAATCCAGTCTTTAACAGTTACTGTGTCATTCTGACTAGTTATTTGATCTTTTTAAATTGAGACTTCAAGCCTGTGAGAATGGCATTGAAAGGTAAATTTTAAAATCATCTGTTGAATTATTAAAATGTAGTGGACTTCCTGCCATCTAGGGGAGGGGAGGGGACTGGGGGTAAAATTTGTAATGGAAAGCTCTGTAAAGATCAATGCTGGGGAACTACCCATACATATGTTATACAAATAAGAATCTTTAATAAAAAAAAGTCATCTGTTGAGTTTCAAGAAGCAGATTATATGCAATATGTCTGCCTAGCAGGTACTCTCTCAATCCTAGCCCCACTCCACCACTCCTACAACCATAGATATGAGCCAGGATATAAGAACTTGCAAAACAGGGATGCTCCACCATCTGACTAAAACAGGAAGGACCTCCCCCAAAAGTGAGTTAAGGTGGAGAAGAAGATAGATAGATCTATCATGGGATCCATGTGACCCTGTCCTATGTACTCCATTTTGCACCTCTCTTTCCTTCCCCTCATCATCCTCCCTCCACTCAACACACAAACACACACACACACACACACACACACACACACACACACACACACAAACTTGGTTAGGATGAGACCATATGTCTATTCAATCTACTAAGCTACTCCTCCTACTCCTACAATTATGGAACTAGAAGATGATTCTTCATCACCATCATTTTGAGAAGAGAGCTAATGGAAGCTAAAAAGACCCTGTATGAGAGAGGATGGATGGTGGTAGGAAAGTAGGAAAGAATATATCTGACCTCCTTTCCCAAACCAACATCCTAAAGAGATATTGTATCTAAGTATCTAGAATAATTAATTAAAAGAAAGCTGTTGGCCTTGGATATGAACTTCCTTTCACCATCAAAACAAAGATAATTTGAAAAAATGCTTCCCCTTCTCCTGCTTCTATTTAGTCTCCTCCCATTCACTTCTCAGTCTCTTACAGATCTATAACTAGGCACTAACCTCTGTTCTGAGCTTCTGTACCACATTACTAACTGACTGATGGACATCTATAACTGGATGTCCCAGAGATCAAAACAAAATTCACTGTCTCCCTTTTCCCTTAGTTCATCTGTGCTCCAAACACCTCTATTTTTGTTGAAAACACAGCTATCCTTCTAGGTATCCAATCTCTCCCCCAACCTCTCCCTCTCATCTGCTATTGACAATGAATTTCAAATCTTGATGATTCCACCATCACCATGTTTTTCAAATCAATCCTTTCTCTCCAATCACACTGCCATCACTTCAGTTCAGGCTCTTCTTACCTTTCATCTATATTATTGCAGGAAACTTTTAACTCCTAATTTCTAGTCTTTCCTTTCTCCAATCTGTTACTTTTACAGCTGCCAAAAATAAATATTTTTTAAATCACAACCTGATTATGACACTCTCCTACATTAAAACCTTTGGAAGCTCCTATTGTCTATAGGATAAAATAACAAACTTTTCAGACTGCCATTTAAAGACTTTTCCAGCAGCTTACCTTCTGGACTTAATTCAATGTTTTTCTTTTAAAATCCTAGATGTTTCAAATACACTAGTCTGCTTATTGGTTTTCTTAACCAGCATTCCTTCTTCCCACTTCCTCACCTTTGTACATATTGCTCCCCAGATCTCTCTTCATCTCTGCCTTTTAAAATCCCTAGTTTCTGACAATGTTTTGACTTTTGCGTTGCTTCTAACGGGAAATCTGTCTTTACCCTTAATCCCTATTAATTAGCATTCTCTCTCTCTTTAAATTTATGAAATAATTTTCATTTTTCTACCTTAATTTTTTTTATTAATTTATTTAAAACTTTAAATAGAAAAGAACATAAAGAGGAAAAAATTGTCATATGCACAGCAGAGCAGGAGAGGATTCAAAATATAAAATAAATTTCCATTCAAAAAAACCTATATATAAATACTGTACATTCTATTCAGAGCTGTCTATATTTGTTTTCCTTGTAGGTTTCTTTTGTTCTCTGCTGTGTACTTTTTATTTTTTTTTCTCCTTTCCTCCCTTCCATCTCCCCCAAGAAGTACAAAATTAAGTTGATAGATAGATAGAGATATATGTGTCTACATACACACACACACATATATATATATGTACATATACATCTATAAACATATATATACATCCATATATATGTATGTATATACACATACATATACATAGATCTCTATAACCATATACATATACATTTATATACATCTATATAAGACCATCCAATGTTTATTTGTCCTTTGTTTCTCTGAAGGTAGATAACATCATCCTTCATAAGTCCAATATTTTCCATATTTTTTTAAATCTACCAACTCATTTCCTATACCACAGCAATATTCCAACTTTATACTATCTAGTTATTTTAAATAATGTAAAGCATTGTTTATTAATATGGTTGACATCATATACTTTCCCTATTTTTCTCTTTTGATTATAAATTTCATTTTTCTATTTATATATTGTATCTCTCAGTAGAATGTAGTGCTAGTAATTGGGGAAAATAAAACACTAAATAAAAAAAGGAATAAAAGTTTTAAAAAAAGAAATAAAAGTAGATTTGTTAATGGGGGGGTGTAAACTCCTTGAAGAGAGAAACATATTTCATTTTTATAACATTGGTGAGTTGAAAAGAGTGACACCTTATAAATATTTAGGAAGTCTTGTTGGGTTGGATTGGAAGCTACCAAATGATCAGTGGGGTTCAGCTCCTCCCACACTTCCTGCCCTGTCCCAAAATTTTCCAATCCTTACCCCTTCTGACCCAAGGCTTCTTTGTAGATAGTTGTTTATTTATTGTGTCCCCCATTAGATTGTGAACTTTTCAAGAGAAGGTACTGTCTTTTGCCTTTCTTTGAATCGCTAACACACCATGGTGTCTGATATATTTGTAGTAGTTCAGTTGTGTCCAACTCTATGGGATCCCATGGACTTTGTCCCTTGGCAAAGATAGTGGAGTGATTTGCTCCATTTCCTGTCCCTATTTTATTAATGAAAATCTGAGACAGATACAGTTAAATGACTTCCCCAAGATCACACAGATAATAAGTGTCTGAGTCTGAATTTGAACTCAGATCTTTCTAATTAGATAGCCACATCATGCCCATAGCATGGTCACCTAATTGACACATAGTAGGTGCTTAATAAATGTACGTTGAGTGATACACTTAGAATATCTTTCTTATCTCTTGGCCTAGATACAAAAATATCACAGTTATATTTTTTGATGGGGTCACAAAAAATTAATAGGGTTCAAGTTTGGGAACTCTTTAAGAATAGGCCTTGGGGGAAAGGAAATACTGCTATCTGATAAAAATACCACCTGATCTGGCCCTTACTCTTTATCTAGTTTGGTCCCTGAAGATGCAGTATCTTCTTTCCAAGCCGTTCATATTGAAGCTCATTCAGTATATATTGCTGGAAAAATACCGTAGGAAAGACACTTTAGGACTGTGGCCTATAAATATATTTTTTCTTTCTCTAAGGGTGAAGTCACACCTATTAACTATGGAGAATTAATGAAAAATAATTGTTATGCATAATTATGATTAATTGATTCTTAAACAATTGCTCTAAGGAATTCTGGGGGTGGAACCAAATTGGTAGAGTAAAGTCAGGAAGCTGCTCAAGCCCTTCCAGTTTCCCTAGAAAACTATATGAAACCAATTCTCTGAACAGAGTCTGAAGGAATGAAACCACTCTTCAGCTCAAAACACGCTGGAAAAACTTGAAGAAAGGTCAATCTCACTAGGGTGAAAAGGGAATTAAGCACAGGTCAGATTGACTCTGGGAAAGTCACAGCAAATTAGCACTAAGACTCTCAATCCTGACTCAGTAAAGGAGCAAATCAGTGGGGCAGCTTCCAGGCCCAGCTGAGAAAGGAAATTCTGGGAAACCAGGCTGTTTCCCAAACAGAGCAGGCAAAGTTACCTACTCCCTGCAAATACAAGGGGCTTCTTGTGCAGCTTGGGGTGTACCACCTTTATCCCAGGAGCAGAGCTCCACATTAAAAGTAAAAGAAAGAAGAATTACCCAAAGAAAAGGGGGAAAAATGAGCAAGAAACAGAAAAGAACCTTGACCACAAAAAGCTACTATGGTGACAGGGCAGACCAAAAACTCAGAGGACAGAATAAATCAACACATACTATGTTCACGTCATTTTTCTATTTTTTAAAAATTCTCCCATGGTTTTCCCCTTTTGCTCTGATTTTTCTCTCCCAACATGATTCATAAATCAATGTGTATTAAAAATAAATAAACTTGCTACAATAGAAAGAGGGAGATTACAGAAGTCTTTGGAGAAGAAAGAGCATGTGGGTTAGTCCTTGAAGGATACAAAAGGCAGAATGGGATGGAGAGAATTACTGATTTTCTACCATATTTGTAAGAAATTATTATTAGAAATATGATTTGACTCCTATTTTGTTGAATCTGTGCTATTTGAACAATAATGCAATTGTATACAGATTATTGAAATTAAAAAAAATAAACAATTGTTCTACTGATAGAACTTTAAGAATTAGGAACATCTGGGATAAAGTTCTCTCTGATGCATTCTTGATTATGGGGAAATATTTAACTTAATCTTCAAGAGGTCTAGATAGGACTCTAAGACTATAAAAGACCCAACTAAGGAATTTTGGAAGTTTTACCCCAATTCCTTAGGATAGAACTCTAGCTATGTTGTCAAGTCTGGCTCTTCGTGTTCTTATTTGGGTTTTCTTGGCAAAGATACTGGAAGGGTTTGCCATTTCCTTTTCCAGCTCCTTTGACAGAGGAGGAAACTGAGGCAGGCAGGGTTAAGTGACTTGCTTGAGGTCACACAGCTAGTAAGTGTCTGAGGTCAGATTTGAAGATGAGTCTTCCTGACTCCATTGATTTTCCATTGAGCCAACTCCTTGCCCAGGATGGAATTGTAGAAAGTGTTAATTACTGATTTAAGTAGCAAAACAAACAAGTCTTGTCTCTGACCTACTCAGTGCTTTAAGGTTGAGAAACTATTAAGCCATTGTCCAGAGTGAGTCTGGGGTCAATACTCCATTACAAGAAACAAAAGAGTCATTCCTGGAAGGGAAATCACCATGACTTTGGGCCTCCTTTTTAAGCTGACATTCTTTAGGTGCATTGTTCAGGATGGAGGAGGTAAAAATGGTGTGGTTCCATATACAATTCAAAACAGAAAATGGAAACTTTTATTTTGGTTTTTTTGGGGTTTTTTTTTGCTGAGGCAATTGGGGTTAAGTGACTTGCCCAGAGTCACACAGCTAGGAAGTGTCTGAGACCAGATTTGAACTCAGGTCTTCCTGACTTCAGGGCTGGTGCTCTAACCACTGCGCCACCTAGCTGCCCCGAAAATAGAAACTTTTAGATTGGAGTGGAGGGGTAAAGGGACAATCAATGATTTCAAAACACACTCCTAAATTATGATCAAAAAAATAAAAATATGAGAGCAAGGAAGACTGGTGTCTGAACAAATTATATCTGAGGTACCAGGTGATATGCTAGCAGGAAAGGTCAGTGCTATTTTGGACTCATTATGTAGAGGCTTCAGACATCCAAGTCTCCCGAACCTTGCACAAACAGGAGGGGATTGAAAGCAAGGCAGTGGAATTGATTAAAGAAATGGCTGCTATATGGTAAAAGATTAAAGGATCAAGAGGGATGGTACCTACTGAGAAGGTGGGTGCCAGCTGCACAGTGATAGTACTTTATGGTGGTCAAACATTCAACACTCATTTTGTGAGTTACAGTTTAGAGCTGCTGTCCCAAAATAAATTGACATGAATGTGAAACCATAGGAACAAAGCAAAAGATTTGCCACTGAAGTCCAAATCAAAGTGTATAATCTGATCCTACATCTAGAAATGGAAAAGCCTTTAGAGGCTATCTCTCTAACTCTTTCATTTTACAAATGAGGAAGCTGAGGAAAACAGAAATTAAACATCACATTCTTAAATATATATATATATAT
>JAJPUD010002499.1:208467-237320 GCA_023553655.1 Myrmecobius fasciatus
TATATATATATATATATATACATATATATATATATATATGTATAATCTGGTAAATATCAGAGAAGACCTGAATTTAGAGCTTCTAATTCTAAGTTCAGTACTTTTTTTTTTTAACCGTATCCATGCAGTTACTAAATAACAACAGCAACAACAGTATCCAGGAAAAGTGCCATATTCAAACTAATGGTAGTCATTTATTTCAAGGGAAAATTTGTGTTGGTCCTTGGAAGGGTTACAACTATACAAGAAAGCTTGTGACTGTCCATAGTTGTTGTTTCACTCCAAGACTAAAGAGGAATGGCCAGGTTAGATGATGCTAGTAACCAATGCCTCAAGTGTGCTTAAATGGACTGTGTTAAAAGAAGCATTTGAGTGTCAGTCAATCAATAAATATTAATTAAGTACCTACTGTGTGCCAGATATTGTGCTAAGTATTAGGGATAGAAAAGCCAAAATAATAATAATTTCTTCCCTAAAGGGACTCATATTCCAATAAGTCCAATAGAGTAAATAAGTGCAAACTATACATAGAGGAGAAATCTGAAATAATCACCAGAGGGAAGGCAGTAGAATTAAGGGGGAATCAGGAAGTGCTTCCTGATGGGGGGAATTAACTGGAACTTAAAGGAAGCCAAAGAACTCAAGAAAGTCAGGAAATGCAGATGAGGGAGACATTCTAAGGATGGATGACAGCCAGAGAAAATGTCTACAATTGGAAGATAGCATATCTTGTTTGAGGTACAGCAGAGAGCTATATGAGACATGTGCCCTTAATACATTAAGCTGGCCAATCTGAGGACATCCAGGTCCCAGAGTCTTACCTATGAAGCACTTCTAACATCTGAGGACAATGATGGAGAACTTTGATGAAGGTTATTATTCTGAGTCCCAACAGTTTCCTTGAGGGGAAAAAAGGGCCTGAAAATTTCCCTTTAGAGCAAATATGAAAAACAAAGGATTTCCAGTGACCATTGAGAGAGTGATGTTGTACAATTCTAAAAGTTCAATGGGCATACGTTTCCCTCTAGAAAAAAGAGTAAAGGGATGTGAGAAATAGCTTTCTACTCTCAAAATTACTAGAGAGAATGAAGTACCCACTTAAAATAGAAAAAGAGGGATTCTAGGCAAAAATAAAAGTAGGAAAATATATATATATATATATAAAACATCAACTATGTGCCAGGAACTGTGCTGAGAGCTTTATGAATATCATTTTATCTGATCCCCCCAACAACTCTGAGAGGTAGGTTCTGACTATTTTCCTCATTTTAAATTTGAGGAAATTGAGTCAAATAAGTTAAAGCAAAGAAGAAATAGAACCTGAAGAATCAGAGAGGTATCCTCCTCTTGAGCCTTATCTCCCACTATTCCCCTGCACATGTATGATGCTTCAGCCCAACTCTTTTATTTACTTTTCCCATCTTCATACCTTTGTTCACTTGAATGCCCTCCTACCCATCTCTACAGAATTCTCTACAGAATATATTGTCCTCCCTCTGTCAGGAAGTTGGAGGAGGGAAGAATATGATACATGTGAAAGGTAAGTTGAAGGACTGAAGTAGTTTTGGTAGGAATAAGGTTCCTCCCAATAAAGAACAAGCTAGATTTTAGGTAAGAAGGTTAACACTTCTGACATCATACTCACAGAACTCTGGGATGACTTTGTATTCATCCTCCCCTACCTGCCTAGGCTTTTATCTTCTGTGTGTCTTTAAAATTTATAACCTGCTGGGTTTCCTATGCACACCCTCAAAAGTGTTCTTAGATCAAAACCTGTTTTCTTCCTTATCAGAATTTTTTCTTTTTGTGTTTTCATTTTTCTTATCTCTTGGTTCAACTTACCCTGTAGAACTTTAGTACAAAGTATCCCATCTATCTTCTCTCTGAAACTTGTAATCTTCTTTCACAAAATCTAAGGAGTACATCAAACTACTCTTGGCTTTCTTCTCTAATTCATCACAAATACAAAGCTATGTGGGTCACTTCTCTACCTGCCATCATTTCTGTGCTGGCAATTAGCCTTACTTTGTTTTTGAGAATTGTGTTCTTTGGTGACAGTATTACTGAGCTGAAGAGCTGGAGGTGGGTGAGAGGGGAAAGTGTAAGGATCAGGTCTATAATAATAATCTCTCTCAATGAAAACTCCATCTGTAAAAAGGCAGAACAATCAGCAAGGCAAGTGTTGAAATTATTTGTTGTTCTATTTTTTGGAGAGAGAAGAAGAACATGTATGCTAGTAGACATGGGTAAATCCTAGTATTTACCATCATGCCATACTTATAAGTTTCCTCAGTGCTTCATCTATTTCCTCTTTCTGCACAAAAGACTTAGAGTATCATTCAATAATAACAAAGCTTCTCTTTCTGCCTTTGGTAATATTAGTGAATAAGTTATTTTATCTATTATAAATACCCAAATTAACATAGAGGGCATATGGAGAAAGACACTATAACAGAGAAAAAATAAATGGATAAATGTAAAGAATAATTTCACATGCATATGTATATATGTACATGCATATGCATATGTATATACACATACCTACATACACACAGACATCCAGATATAGATATAAATGTGAATCTATTTCTGTTTAGTGGTAGTCATTCATCTCTGGGGAGAGGGGGAGAAGAAAAGAAGTAAATTTACATGATAATTTTGTTGTGTATTTGAAAGGAACAGTACATTATACACAGAAGATTTGCACTTTCATGTATAATCATATTTTTATTGTTCTGTTATAGAAATGGTTGTTATATTCCATAAGTTAAAAACAAAATAAAAAAGAAAAGACAATTGATAATTAGCTGATAGAGTTGCAACATTCTTAAATGTTCTCCAGTGTTCCTCATCTTCTCAATCCTACTTCCTGGGTTTACTCACTTGAGAATATTTCCTTAACATACCATGTTACTCCCAAGTATACAACATGTAGACAGACACCATCCTCTTTCTAGCAGCTTCCATATGTAACTGCCATGTAAGGCATTCTGGGCATTCACTGAATTCCATTCCATTTGATTCCCTGGTTTTCAAGTTCAAAGTAACTGAAAAACTGCAGGTTATAAAAGAGCAAAGAGATTACTATAGAAAGACACATGGGCAGAAAAGAAATGTAAAAATTCAACAGAACAAAAACTATAAAACTATAATGTCAAGACAAACACTACTGTACCTCAGTGGGCTCTGAGGACACCAGTGTTTTACAGCACAATGTAATAATTGTTATTCCTAAATATGATGCTGTGATCAAACCATTCTGAAGAGCAATTTGGAGCTATGCTCAAAAAGTTATCAAACTATGCATACCCTTTGACCCAGTAGTGTTTCTATTGGGCTTATATCCCAAAGAAATCATAACAGAAGGAAAGGGCCCCACATGTGCAAGAATGTTTGTGGCAGCCCTTTTTGTAGTGGCTAGAAACTGGAAATTTAATGGATGCCCATCAATTGGAGAGTGGCTGAATAAATTATGGTATATGAATGTTATGGAATATTATTGCTCTGTAATAAATGAGCAGCAGGATGATTTCAGAGACGCCTGGAGAGACTTGCATGAACTGATGCTGAGTGAAGTGAGCAGAACCAGGAGATCATTATTCACGGCAACAACAATACTATATGAGGATCAGTTCTAATGGACATGACTCTCTTCAACAACGAAATGCTTCAAACCAGTTCCAATTGTTCGGTGAAGAAAGCCATATACACCCAGAGAGAGGGATGTGAAATGTGGACCACAACATAACATTTTCATGTTCTCTATTGAGGTTTGCTTTTGCATTGTATTTCCTTTATCGGAATATTCTTTCTTGTAAATATGATTTCTCCTGCACAAAAAAATGATGCAATAGCTATACATATATTCGATTTCTTAAGTATTCTAACATAATTATCATGTAGTGGATATCCTGACATTTGGGGGGGGGGGGGGGAGGGGGGGGGGAATTTGTAACAGAAAGCTTTGTAAGGGTTAATGTTTAGGAATTACCCATACATATGTTTTGCGAATAAAAAAAAAAATATGATCCTGTGAGCAGCCAAAAGTTAAACAATGTTCAGTACATGCTTTCACATGATAGAAAAATATACAAAAGCATAGTGAAACAACTTCTAGCTGTAATGATTAAACTAAAAGATACATCTTGCTTGAAAGGAATAAATCAAACTCTTAGCTCCTTTAGAATGTTTAGTTATTCAGGCAACTCTTTCCTATGGGTTCAAAGGAGGTGAAGTTCTTCTTCCATAATCTGAGGCTCTAAGGCAGAATAAAGTTAGCTCACAGAGAAATCGGAGCTGCAAACTCTTGAAACAGTTTTTACTTATACCTCAGAGTCCATGTTCATATCAAGACCAAGTAAAGAAAGTGTCTGCTGTCATGGCAAAAACAGTGGCCTTGCAGCAGAAAACTACAACACAGCAAAACGTTATTGTTGTGATTTTGTCAGAACTAATAATAGACATTGGGGGGAAATATAAATGGTTTAGGGTTTATAGCTTACATATGATATCTTTTTTATTTAAATATTAGTTTTTGTCATTGATAATCAAATTTGTTACAGAGAGGATGAAGGAGAATTAGAATGAGAGACAGACAGAAAGAAACAGAGAAATTCAGACAGAGACAGACAGGGGCAGGAGAGAGAGACAGAGAGAAGCCAAAGAGAGAGACAGAGAGACAGAGACAGAGAGAGACAAAGACAAAGAGAGACAGAAACAGAGAGAGAGAGACAGAGGAAGAGAGAGAAGTAGATTTAAGTCTTGGATTTTAGCACTTAGTAAACATTCAAACTTGGAATATTGACTTTCCCTTTTGGGACTTTAGTTTCCTCTTCTATAACATTCTCATTTTAGGTTAAGCTATATGATCTCTAAGGACTCTTATTTCTAATATACTATAATTCTTCAAACAATTTTAGGAAGAAAAAACCTCAAACATTGAGGTAATTTTTTCTGTTTCTTCAGTTGAAAGTTCAATTAAAATTTACTAAGCATTCACGAGCATCCATTAAACTGTGCTTTGGTACCAGGAGACAGTAAGACATCTTCCCATATTCCATACAATAATATATTATTTCCTTTACAAACTGAATTGATAGTTACTAGAAGCAATCATCTTTAAATTTAAGTGGCTAAAAGCTATGTGGGTTAGAATGAGTGAGAAAAAGTGACTAGATAAGAATCTGAGATTTGCAAAATGTTTGTGTATGTGGGAAAAGAGTGAGATAGGAAAAAAAGAGTAGAGTTAGAATTTGAATTCAGGTCTCCCGAGTTTTGCTCCTTTCTCACTATAGCATATGACTTCTGTGGTCTTAGCTTCTTCCTCTATAAAATAAGGGAGCTGGACTAGTGAATCTCCCAATTCTTTCCAGATCTAAATATTATGATCCTATAAGATACAGATGGCTCCTATGTTAGATGTAGAAGTACAGGAAATGTCAAATTCATCAGAAAGGTCACTGGCTGGAATAATTTTCATGACTGATAAACAGCTAAGAGTTTATGACTTATATATGATCTCATTGTTTAGCTTATTTGAATGTTTGTTCTTCTTAATGAAAATCTCAGAGTTTAGTAATACAACTTGAAGCATGAATCCTAGCTAAGATATCCCTGCTCTGCCCTTTCTTCCCCTCTCCTCCACTGAAAGTGCCTGTGAAGGCCAGGCTTGCATTTCTCCATTTATATGGAACTCACTACTTTCTGCTCCACCATGATAGCCCATCCTATTAGAGAACAATTTCAATTATTAGGAATTTCTTTCTCCTATCAAGCTGAAGCCATTTTCTCAGGCAGAGATATCAGAGAAAACATTCTACAAAGCAAAAGGTTGGTGCCAACAATTGTTTTTTAAGGTCCAGGGAGAAAGAGAATGAGGATGGCATCAAGAAAGAGAGAACCAAGAAAAAGGGGAAGCACTAAAAGTGCTACCCAATGCCTTTCAAAAACCAATGACCTCCATGGCTGAGCAGACCTGGGAAGCCTGCATCCCAAAAGGTCACCCACTGTAAGTAATATGGGGCATGCCCTAGGCAGACCATTCCACTGCTCCCAAGTGTTAAATTGAATTTCTCCCAAATTTCGCTTACACTGAGACTTTGGCACAAACCATGAAGTGCACCCGACTTAAACTTTCATCTTTCATTTTCAGTTTTTAGTCATGCTCAAGGTTTCTATTTCATTAGTGGAAAAATATGAGAGCCCTCCAGTGGCCAAAAATAAAACCTATAAATTCATATGGCCGCTAAGTAAAGCCTCTGCAGCCTTGTGGAAAAAGTTGTCTTCATATTTCAAAGGCTGAGAATTCAGTGCCTGGTAAGGTGGGACCTTTATTATCATTTCATTGACTCTTCTCAGTGATGTGTTTAGAGCTCAAATAACTCTCAGGATTTTCTGAGACAGATGGACAGAGAGACAGGAATAGAACTAAATGTAAAATACTTTGCACGTTTTTTTAAATCTTGTTTTTTCTTCTTTTAAATAGGATTTTGTTATCAAGGGAAACAACAGAAAAGGATTAACATTTGCATCAGGGGTTCTTAATCATTTTTTTATTGTTTAGGTACCCCTTTTGATCATCTGGGAAGCTTATGGAAACCTGAGAATAATGTCTTTAAATGCATAAAACAATGAAGATTGCAAATTAAACCTATTTTATTAAATAGAACCCAACTAAGTTATTCAATTTTAAAATCTTTTGGAATCTATTTATTAATATTTTAAAAGTTCATGGAGCTCCTAAAATTTATCCTAGGGGTCTATGAATTCCAAATTTAAAAAATATCTGGTCTATAAGGTCAAACAAAAAACATGTTCAAAGAAATATGCATTTCACTTCAAATAACAATAAAATCCATCTCAAGAATCATAGCTGATATCCATACAGATTTTAAGGCTTGCACACACTCTACCATTTATACATTTTATAGCATAAGTACACCAATACTCCTTAAAAAAGGAATCTCGTATTAGAGAAGTAGATGTCATTAGAGAAATGTCTGACCAGAAAAAAAAATTAGATAGACTAACCTCATGGTGAAAGCACAGGGTATGTTGCCATAATAGCTATATAATATCAAAAAAAAGAAAGAAAAAGAAAAAGAAAAAAAAGAAAGGAAGGAAGGAAAGTCCCTAGCAGAATGAAAAAGCCTTCTACTAAGGATATATTTGAAAGTCACAGAAAATGGACAGATATACAAGAGTAGCTTATGATCTAAAAAAATGAAGGACTGATCACCTTGATGAGAGAGAGTTTAGAGGCCATCTGAGCCAACCAACCATTAGAGATTAAGAAATTATGCCTTTGGAATGTTCAGGACTCAGGTCCCTCAGGGAATAAGATTCAGATTCCAGAGGCAATGTGGTTACTACTTTTATTTTACCATGATGCTTCCCCTAACTGATTGATTCATTATTGAAGTATTAGAATATGTGTGTATGTGCATGTGTGTGTGTGTGTGTGTGTGTGTTTAGTATTTCCCTTTCTTTAAAAATATTCTGGTTGAATTGTACTCTCCACATTTTTCTTCTGTCCTTTTCTAGGCACCCACAATTACTAAAACAAAGCTGCACATTGAGAAAATGTCTCCCTTGATGAAAAAGGAAGTTTCACAGAATAAGAAAGCACACTGTGCTGAATACAACAGCTCAGTGAAACTGATATTAAATTGGCAACAAAGAAGTTGTTTAGGGAGATCATAAGAGGTTATAGTTTGTGGATTAACACAGACAGTATCTAGATAAATAAAGAGGAGAAAAGGGAAGAAGGGAGGAAAAAACCAATGGCAAAGTCATTCTTTCTTTTTTGAGGGGTCTTTCATAGCTAATTTGAGCTATCATCTGCTCCATTTGATGGATTGCCAGGCAATCCATCATCAGTGTGGTCAAAAATTCCCAAATGCCTAGGCTGTAGCAAATGTGGTCATGATATATAGACTCTATCACAATGCCAATGTTCATAATAATAACACTGTAATTTGTATAGTTCTTTATACATTCCACATATAGGATTTTATTGAAATCATTCACATAATAAAAGGCTTTTAAGTTTTTTCACTGAGTTAACACAGGTAATATATCCTCATTTTCATGTTATCAATTGGTAAAAGAGAAAGAGAGAGAGAGAAGAGAGAGAGAGATTCACTGTGGATAAAAAAGATATATGCCTTATATAGCATAGTACAGCATAACTACAGAAATTCCAGTAATTGTGATCACCCTATTCAATTACTCAGAAGAATTTAAACTAATCATCCACACATGAAAAATTAAATGGATGAAGAAAAGCTATTCTTTAGATCATGGCACATGGTTAGATTGACAATCTATAAATCTCATCCATCAGTAGATATATTTATGTATGTATACCAGCCCTTAGCCCAGTGTCTAGTACATAGCAGGTACTTTATAAATGCTAGCTAATTGATTGATCTGTATGTCTATGTGTCTATGTAAATGGAATAAAAGATATCAAAGAAATGTATACTTTTTAAAAGCTGAACAAACCAAATGACATGGAAACAGCAAGGAATAAGAGATTGGCCACCTATGAATTCCACTTGCATCCTTACAATATCCAGTGAAACGTGGTAAAACCTCCAACATGAGTAAGTTTTGATAAGGGAGAAATGAAGGAATAGAAGAAGTAAGAAGGTATGTGGGGGTGGGAAGGAAAGAAAGAAAATGAAGAAGATGTAGGTGAGGGGAGAAAGGACTTATGGGGATTTGGAACTTAGCTGCCAGAAAAAAGCATTGAAGGCAAACTCCTTTACCTTTTTACCCTAAGGTAGCCTTGGACAGTTATAATTGGAATAACCAAACCTAGAGAAGTAGAAGAAGAAAGAAGAAGAATGAGGAAGAAGAGCAGGAAGAGGAGGAGGAAGAGGAAGATGAGGAAAAGAAGATGAAAAGAAGGAGAAGGAGAAAGGAGAGAAGGAGGAGGTGGACAAGGAAAAAGAAGGAGAAGAACAAGAATGCCTGGAGAAAAAGAAGAATGAAAAAGACCTTTACAACAACTCTGAGAAATAAGTGCTATTATTGTCATCAGTTTACATATAAGGAAACTGAAGTAGACAATGATTAAGTGACTTGCCTAGGGTCACACAGATAGTAAATATCCAAAGCTGAATTTGAACTCAGGTTTTCCTAACTCCAGGGTCAGTCCTTCAGCCATTCCTCCAGCTAGGTTTTTTCTAACTTACTTCATCTCTCTGTACTTAGCATTATATAACAGGTGTTAAATGAATGTTCATTGACTAATTAACTGCCTGTAACATTTTCTTCATTTTCAAAATAAAAGTATTAGACAAAATATTTCATTATTTTTATATATCCATATAGACAGGAACATTGTAAATACTTAATAAATTCTTGTAGATTGGTTGATTCCTTCATAGGTTCTAATCCTATGACAACCTCTCTCTTGTATTTTAGTGGTCCAAGGCCACATTTCTCTAGTAGGAAGAACTTTCATGATGTTCTTTTCTTCCTCATCAAATGATCAAAGGTATACTTATCTGTTTTTATGGAGTAACATTTCACTCACAGGAGAATATATATTCCTTGAAAGCAGACATGAGTTTTCATTTAGTCTTTATTGCATTAATGTTTAGTGCAGTGCCTTGCATTTAGCAGGTCTCATAAATGTGACTTGGATTGGCTTTAGTTGGATTTGACTGAAGGAGAAGCTAGATTTCCGAACTTCATGGTCAGTTCTTTTTCCTCAATGCCACATTGCCTCCTGGGCTAGAGACAATTCACGTGGAAAAAATATTGACACTTATGGAATATTCATTTTCAAAGAAAATAGAGTATAGTTATAGAAAAATGCTGTAAATCACTATTGATTAGAGAAATGCAATTTAAAACAACTCTGAAGCCCCATTCATATCTCTCTAATTGGCTAATGTAACAGAAGAGGAAAATGATAAATATTGCTGGAAATGTGGGAAAATTGAAAACACTGATGCTTTGTTGGTGGAGTGATGGACTGGTCCAACCATTCTAGAGAACAATTTGGAATTATGCCTGAAGGACTATAAAATTGTGCATACATTGTGATCCAGCAATACCACTGCTAGGTTTTTATTTCAAAGACATCATGAAAAGGAAAAAGAACCCACATGTATAAACATGTTTATGGCAGGTCTCTTTGTGGTGGTCAAGAACTGGAAATTGAGGGAATGTGTATCACTGAGGGAATGGCTGAACAAGTTGTAGTTTATGAATGTAATGGAATACTATTATTTCATAAGAAATAATGAGTTGGCAGATTTCATAAAAACCTGGATTTACACGAACTGATGCTGAGTGAAGGAGCAGAACCTGAATATTATAAACAATAACAGCAACATTATACAGTGACCAATTATGATAAACTTAATTCTTCTCAGCAATTCAGTGATTCAAGACAATTTTGAAAGACTTATGTTGAAAAATGCCACCCATATCCAGAAGATGAACTATGGAGACTGAATACAGATTGAAGTATACTATTTTCACTTTTTTCCTCTCTTTGTGGTTTTTCTCTTTTGTTCTGATTCTTCTTTCATAACATGACTAATGTGGAAATATATTTAATGTGATTGTGCACATGTAACCCATATCAGATTGTTTGCTGTCTTGGGAAGGGAGAAAGGGGGGGGCAAACTTGAGACTCAAAATCCTATAAAAATGAATGTTGAAAACTATCTTTATTGGAAATTGGAAAAATACTATTTAAATTTAGAAAAAAAAGAAAAGAGAAAAGAGAAAAATGAAATGGGACAAAGCATTCTGGTGTAGGATGTAATTGAAAGAGGAAAGAGAGGATTACTGGCATCTTCTTGAGTTTTAAGGGATACCAAGAGAAGGATGCAACCACAAGGGCTGGTTGGAAAGAAGGTGAAAAAAAAGAGAATATGAGATGGTTATGCTGTGTGGTACTAAAGTCCAGGGGAGAAAAAATTAGGAAACAAGACAAATCATCACCATGGGGAAAAAGTACTTGTAAGTATTCTTGACTAAAGCCTCATTTGCCCCATAATAGTTATGTCTCCATCCACTATCCATTGACTAGATCATTAATATGTTCCTTGAAGCAATGGAGAGAGACATACCCTGTAGCTCTTAAAACCAAAAAAGCCTGGAAATTAGAGGCTGTACTAAATGACAGAATGTTTTCCAACTATCACTAGAATTCTATGGTTTTGTATAATGCCATATAATTTCAAAATAATAATAAAACATTTGTGTATCATTTAAGGCAGAGATTCCTAGCCTAAGACCCAGGATTTTGTGTTTGTTTTGTTTTGCTTTTTTTAGTATTTTTATAACTATCTTTCAATATGATTGGTTTGCTTTATAATTCTATGTGTTTTACATGTTTAAAAACATTATTCCTAGAAAAGATTCATCTTCACCAAAAACATTAAAAACTTCTTTTCTAAAATGCTTTTTCAATCTTAAAATAGTATATAAATGAAGTTTTATTATTATTTTCATTGCTGAATGCCAGTTAACATAAGCAAATATCACAGATTCATCCCTCATTCAACAAATAGTGTGAGTACTACCTAGAAAGCACCATGCTAGGTCCTGGGGGCAGCATATAGAGGCATGTTAAATCCATTAGTTGCCCTCAAGGAGTTTCCAGTTGAGGGAAATAGCATAATAGCTTAAGAAACTCTATAAAACCATTTAAAGGGACTCCTGGGAACCCAAGAAGTTGTATTAGTTTTGTCCTTTGTAATAACATTTGACTGCATGGTGCCAGCTCTCATTCTGATAACCATTCTTACTAGTCTTTAGGGACCCTCTCATTTGGAGTAAGGAGGACTTATATTTTCTCACCTATCTTGCATTTTCCATTTTTTAGAGCTGTCATCCCATATTTCTACAAGGCTTTGTGGCTCCACTCACCCAAATCCCAAATTAAGTTTTCAGTTCTACCTACTACTTTGTGCTAGGAAGAATCCTTAAAGTTCTTGGGAAGTCCCTCATGAAAACTAGAACTACAGAATGATTAAAATTGTAGGTGGGAATGGTTCATTTAAATTGTCATCACTGGTTCAGGCTAGAAGACTGACAGGTCTCTGTTGGTCAGTCATTTTTCAGTTGTGTCTACTCTTCACAACCCTATTTGGGGTATGTTTGTTTTTGTTTTTGTTTTTGCAGAGATATTGGACTGATTTTTCCTTTCCTTTTCCAGCTTATTTTACAGGTGAGAAAATTGAGGTTAGCAGTGTGAAGTGACTTGCCCAGGATCACATAGTTAATGTGTCTGAAGTTGAATTTGAACTTAGAAGATGAGTGTTCTTGATTCCCAGTCCAATCCTCTATATACTTTGCCATCTATCTAATATTTATTTAGCCTTACTAACTTTTCTCTTGCTTAATGTTTACTATATACTTTTCTAGAAGCTAGCTAATATGATCCCCTTCATTCCTTTTAGATAAATGAACTGAAATCCAGAGAAGTAAAGTCCTTTGCACAGTGCTAGGAACACAGTAGGCAATTAATAAATATTTATTGATTGGCTGACAGCTAAAAGTGAAGGGGGTAAACTGAGTGAAGGCCTCTCATAAGAATGTGGCTTTGACCTAAATCTTAATTATAACTTGAAATTTTGCCAAGCAGCCTAGTGGATAGAGTATCAGCCCTGAAGTCAGGAAAACCTGAGTTTAAATCTGGCCTCAGACACTTAATACTTCCTAGCTGTGTGACCCTGGGCAAGTCACTTAACCTCAATTGCCTCAGCAAAAAGAAGAAGAAGAAAAAGAAGAAAGAAACTTTGCAATAACAAATTGTGCTATAGCCAAAAGTCACAGGTGCTCACTTTCTTTAGATAAACATACATTTCCCTCCTGTTCCCTTTGCTTTTTTTTGCCACAAAAAGCATTAAATTCCTAATATAGTAAGGAATGTGCCATTGGCTAGTATTCTTTGTCTCTTGGTAGATTTCTCCATATAGATTTCTGTGTTTTAGAATGTATCCTAGACTTTTACTCAATGGGAGAAAAGGCCAGAAATAGGTGGGGGGGCTTCTGTGTTAGGATCTATATATCCTGTGTTTTGCAGCTTGTGCTTTGCATTCCTGTACTATTATTGGGAGCTGCTCTTTCTCATGAGATCATAATAAATCCTAGAAATAAAACCTAGAACTCAGGTCTCTCCTGATTGAGAGTGCTTTTTACTGCACCATTTTGAAAATGCTTGCTAAAATTTTACTCTTGCTTAACTGAGCATAGAATGTGATGTCAAGCAGAGGTTGACGCAGGTCAGAATGACTCAGTCTTTGCCACAGGAAACATCCTGATTCTGAATCCCCTAATCCAAGAAGAGTAGCTTGCCCCATTTCTGGAGTGACCAGAAAGAATTGATCCATTTGCCACAATTGAATTTAAAATGGACAACTTTCTAATTTATGTTCATAAGAATCAAAGAACCAGGAATAATCCTCCAAAAATCAACTACTGCAATAACAAACATTTATATAAGGTTTATTTAATATAAATATAAGATGTAATATTTCTAATTGATCCTCACAATTCTATGAAGTTGGTATCATTTATCCCCATTTTACAGATGCAGAGAGACTCAGGTAATGTGTCTTGCCTGGGCTCCCTGAGCCAATGAGTCCAAGCAGCAGGATTCAAAGTCAGTTCTTCCTTACACCAAATTCAAACTCTATCTAATTTGCCACCTAACTGACATAATAACAATAACATATTTATGTAGCCACTATCAATGAAGAAGTATGGAGCTGTGATGATATCATAATTGGCTCTGATCTTAGAATGATATTTCAACAAATAAAAAAAATGTACTTAGAGTGAACAAATTTCTGCTCCAATAAAGACCATGAATTCAATGCACATGCTGCACTATATGTAGACTTTTAAAATCTTAAACAACTGATTAGCTAACATGGCCTTCTTCCACAAAGAGGACATTTAAAAATAAATAACAAAAATTAAAAAAAAAACCTTCCTCTAGTATTATGCATCTGCCACTGACAATGTATTCCCATTTCTGAGAGCATTAGCAAATTATACCAGGAACATTAAGCATTTCAACTTCCATTCTTCATCTTAAAAAAAAAAAAGAATATTGTTGTTGAAGAAAAGAGTACTTTTTTAAAAAATGACTTCATCAGCTTTGAGGCTCTGCATTATAATTGAAAAGCATTAGGAAATAAGACAAAGAAATACACCATGTGCACTTAAAATTGAAAGAAAGCTCCCTTCCTTCCCACCTCAAAAATAACAAAAACCTCACAGTAAAACTAATTGACCTTCTATAGTTTCCACAGTCAATTCCACATTATTTTAACAATGCTAAGGTCAATGTTTCTTCTTTTCTTCTGAAATAGATGAACAGATCATTGGACTTTTGTTCTGCCCTCTCTTCTCTGGAGGAAAGAAGGTAGAGTCAAATCTCCATTATCTTCAGAGGATTATCTACTTTTCCATTTCTCCTTGACAAATCTTGGGGAGGCCAGGTATGATTGCTTTGCTTTGAACTACTTTGTGGACATAAGAATTGCCTCCAGGTAAAATTTTCAGCCCAGGTGGAGGAGGAGTTTCATGTACTTCATAATGCATTGGAAAGACCTTGCAAACCAAAATATAAACCCTTAACACCCAGGAAATGTGTCAAGGACAAAAAAAGGCAAGATAAAGAAAAATGTGGCTGGTTTGTTTAAGCAGAAAGGTGAATTAGAAGTGAATTAGCAAAAGAAAATGAAGAAGGCAACATGAGAATGCTTCTTTCTGCTTCCTCTTAGTCCTTCCCAGGATAGCTTCATTTTTGGGGGGACCAATTGTGAAAAATTTAAAATAATTCAGGATATTAATAGGATCAATTCAATCTGTTGCACTTTAAGTGCCTACTTTCTAACAAGTAGATGTTATTGGTACACAAACAGATGAAATAATTCTTGTCCTCAAGAAACTTATATTCTGCCAAAGGGATACACTACTCCCAGAGAAGTAAATTAAAAACTTTTTTTTTCAAAATACAAAAAAGAAATAAAAAATAATATGTTGGAGAGGGGGACACTAATCATTGGCAGTTCAATTCAGCTTTAAAAAGAGTACAAAAAGAAAGAAATACAGACAGGGAAAGATGGAATTTAAAAAATGTCAGTCTCTGCAAAAGCTTGAAGGTTGAGATGAACTGTCAAGAAGAGGGACCAGCAAGCAAGTTAGTATGTAATCAGCTTGGAGAGAAATGTTGAGCTAGTTTGGGAAGGATTTTAAAAGTCATGTAACGGAATTTTAATTTTATCCTGAGGGCACTAAGGAGGCTTTAAAGGGTTTTGTGCAGAGGAATTATCTGGCCAGGCTTTAGAAATAACATTTCCATAGAAAGAGTGGGGAGAGTGGAAAAGCCTGGATGTAGGCAAATTAATTAAAAAAAAAACCATTACAATAGTGTGCAAAGGAGTGCTGAGAATATGAGAATAAGCATTAGGAAATTATGGTATTGGGGAGAGAGAATGGGACTGGTCAGAATTAATGGGGAGATTTAATCAACAAGATTTGATAACTAATTGGGAATAGTAGAAGATAAGGTAAGGAGAGTGAAGAATAAAATGTGAATGTGGTTGCCTGGGGGTAAAATGGTAACCTCCTTCTATAGAAATAGGTGGAAGTATGAACCCGGAAAGATAATTAGTAGACCAATTTGATTCTATTCTACAAAAAATAGAATTATGTTCCCAATTTATTGAACTATGCTGTGATAAAATTACTACACAAATACGCCAAAAAAGATAAAGAGGACCTTTATTCATAGCTGCTTTTTTTATATAGTAGCAAAGAATTAGAAACTAAGGGAGTGCTCATCAATTGAAGAATGGCTGAACAGGTTATGGTATATGAATGTAATCAGATACTCTTGTTCATATGAAAGAATGAAGGAATGATTTTTAGAGAAATTTGGAAAGAATAGTATGAACTGATTCAAAGTGAAATGAGCAGAACATTTATGTTATAAAAATACTGTAAAAACAAGCAACTCATCAAACTTAAGAACTGAGCAATGGAGTAACCAATCATGATTTTAGGTGGACAAGAATGAAGCATGCCATTGCTTTCTTGATACAGATGTAGAAGGAGACCTATATTTTTGAACATGGCCAATGTGGAAATTTGTTTTGTTTGATTGCTTATTTTGGAAGGTTATTATTTTTTTTATCAGGAAGGTAGGTGACAGATAGAAAATGAATTCTTATAAATTGAAAAGTAAAGAAAATTAAAAAAAAAAACTGCATTCAAAGAAGAAGAGTATGGCAGCAGCAAATAAGATCAATTGAAAGAGGAAATAGGGGGAAAGAGGAATGCCTGTTAGAAATCTATAGCAATAATCCAGACATGAGATTATAAGGGGTCTGGCAACAGGGACGGAACAGAAGGCATAAACATAAGGAATATTCTGGAGGGGAAAAAATCAGTAGGAGTTGGTGAATATTGGGTGATAGGAAATGTTCGAATGCAAGCAGAAATGTTCATTTCATAACAAACATACAATCACTGTGAAAATTATTTATTTGTGTTGTCTGAATGAATGTTTTCTTCTCTTATTGTGAATAGAGAAAAATTAATTAAAATTTAGAAAGCCAGGAAGTTGAGGGTAATTAGATACAAAGAAAAAAGCCCATGAGTTAGTGGTTCCTTTACAGAATATGGGATGATTAACTGCATTTAAGTAATTAAAACAATTAAGAACAAAAAAGTAATAGAGAAAAACTTAAATTAGCCAAAATTCTCAGGATATATGTGATATTCTGGTTAATGCCTCCATCCTATTTCCTGCCTTAGTAAGCATAGTAATCTTTAAAATATTGAAAATCACAGTGTATTTCATTATTTCTTGTTGTTTTCTTTTACTGAAACTTTGAAATAAAGCTCTTTTTATAGTTTAGGACTTTCTACTCATTGTGAAGTATGGTACAATGTTGGCACATAGCATCTTATTAGATGTTTGTCTATTTATTGGTAGAAACAATTCTTTTTTGATTGAGGTTCTCCTAGTTGGTTTCTCATTATCTGTTTGAGATTTCACTGGATTTGGGCTAAATGAATATATGTCTGTGATATAGACTATTATTGAGGTCAATAACAGTACTTTGCAGTTTGCTGAAAGCAACCCAGCCAATTTCTCTCTTCTGTTTTTAACTCTGGGCTCGGTTCATTATCCATTTGCTTTCTCTGCTCCCAATATAGAAATAGATGGACTGTTTTAAAGGCTGTTCTATGCATTTGTGTAGGAAAATAGCTGTTCTTCATCTATTCGATCTTCCCTGTGTTGGACAGGCTAATCTTCTTTACTTGTTATCTTTCATAAGACTTTGAAATGTTTTGTCTTGATTAAATCAGCACAATGTCATCTACAAATAAGAACAATCAGAGGACCTCACTAACCTCTTGAAAATCCCTCCTTGAGCAAGACTTTATACTGGATCTCCTCCATGACAGAAAAAAATATTTTGGATGAACATACATCTCCTTGTTTTATGCCTTGTATTATGTTTATCATAAGAGGGACCTTTGAACAATTATTTCTGTTGTATAATCTAAAGAAATTTAAATGATCTTGGGGTAGGAATAATAGACATCTTGTTGTAAATGGTGATGTCTTGTATTTTTAACTCTTATGCATCTTCAAAATCAGCAAACTGACAATAATGTCATATAATTTTTAATTTTTCAGTCAATTAGAGATAGTCCATTTTTGAATATTGTTTTTGAAAGCCTGCTTGTCCATTTGAACATCTTCATTGATTCCCACAATTCATATATAGATAATCCTTATTAGTATTTTATGTAGAAGGAAAACTCTTATTCTAATACCCTTATAATGCCAGGAGAAAGAAAACAAAACAAAACAAAAAGACCTCCAGTATAATGGGTGGGCTCCTTGTATTGAATTTTGGCAAGGATGTGAATGTGCAATCATGGATAAAATGCAATATGGAGATCCAGTATAAAACCCATCACCACGACCAGCAATGGATGAGATCACAGATCCATCCAAGTATCCTTTATATTAATCAATTAGACAAATAATCAGTTTATGTCACATAGCTTTTAGTCAGTGACTCCAGTTGAATTTTAGATTCTCTAAAATGAACTAAGCAAATCAGTTTCAATACATATAAAGAATTATGTAAATATTTCAATACCCTTAAGAGATTAAATTTTTAATATATCTTCTAGTCAGTTAGCAACTGCATGTGTGTGTGTGTGTGGTTATTTCTATCTAACAGAGGAGAAGTTGAAAAAGGTGAAAGAATACCTCTCCACTCGCCAGGTTATGAGAGAAAAAGAAATGATATGTCTTCCCTTGATAAGAGGAAGACAAAAAAGAAATCTGATGAGTAGCAACTACTATAGTATTTTTCAGATGGTTGGAAAGGAGAAAGTGATACAGAGAAGGAAAGAAAAAAGAGTCACTAAATTATTGGAGATAATTATAAAGTGTGAGGCTTTTTCCAAGGTTGATGATAATTGAATGAGAAATATCCCCAAATGCCCCTAAGAGAGAAGAACTTTTAATACTTGGGACAGGAGAAAAGAAAAATACTCAAGATCAATAACTTCATAGTCCAAAATAAGCATAATACGTTGATCTAATGTGAACAATTGGGAGATAGGTATGTTGTCTATCTAGGACAATGGAGCTGGTAAGAACAGAGAGCCTCTTAAAACTTACCACATTTGTTGAGCACCCTTTCCACATTCCTGGTGATTGATGTGGAGAAAAAATTGGATCATCAGAGGAAGCATTTTAAAGGATTATGGAATTTTTGGAGGAAACTAAAATATTTTTCAACACAGGTGGTCTATTAATCACTGATGTGACTTGAAAATAGAGGTTCTAGAAGGAGGATGTAGGGAAATGAACATTTGATTAAGAAGAAAACTTTGGATAATAGGATTTGGATGACCTTTCCCAAGTCTACAATAATAGGGCTGAATAAATAAGGAAGAACCATAAAAATATATTTACCCTTAAGGATTTGATCAAAAGATTCTAAATTTAAAATAGTCAAGAAGAAAAGTGAGAGGCAGCATAATATACTGAAAAGACTATTGATTTGGAGTCATTGGACTTGTGCTCAAATATTGATTCATTAACATGTGACATTAGATAAATCATTTAATCTTTCCTGGCTTGGATTTTTCATCCTTAAAATGGGGAGGCTGAACTAAGGACCTCTCCAACTCTAAAGGTACTTTAACTATCTACATACATTTGCTAAGTCAAATATCACAAATGTGATATTGGAAGAATATTAGTGATGGTAAAGTCCTAGTAATTCATACAAGGTAATATTCAGAAAGATTGCTAATGATACTGGAGGTTTCAGACGGAAATGTACAAAACAACAAAGCATTGAGAATAATTGATTATTTCAACACAAGGAAATAAATATGACCTCATAGATATAATTGAGTTTGGTGAAACTTATTGCTTTACTAGAATACAACAATGGAAAACATGGTTTCTTGTTTTTGTTTTGTTTTTAATGGACTGTGAATTTATATTCCTGCTGAACTTTTCTCTCATCACACCACAGCTGGGGTGTTTGGTTCAGTTCTAGGAACTCTATTTTAGAACAAACATTGACAAAAGGGATCATATTCCAAGGAAGGTGACATAAAGATGTTGATGGGACAAAGAAACTCACAACTTAAGAGAATGCAAAAAAGAACAGAAGATGTTTAACTTGGGGGGGGAACCCTCATGTAGAGTATGTGATCTCTGACTTTGATATTTGAAGGGCTCTGCTATGAAAGTGATGCACTTGTTCTGCTCCATCCTACAAGGCTGAACCAGGAGCTGGAGGAAAAGTCATAAAAAGATAGATTTTGACCATCTGGTTATGAAAAAACTTCTTAGCAATTCAAGTCATCCAAAAGTAAGATGGCTTATCAAGTTTTCCATCACCTCAATTTTTCAAACAGAGTCTGGATGATCACTTGTCAAGGATATTGGGGAAAAGATTCCTTTTCCAATATGGTTTGGAATCAATGACCTTTGAAGTTCCTTTTAAATTTGAAATTCTATGATGTATTTAAAAAGATGTAACATACTCACAAAATGATAGCATCACCCAAAAGCAATGGGTGGCATTTTCAGTGAGGCAGAATTTGGCTACATGTGCAAAATAAATGAATAAAAAACTGTTCCCCACAAGTGACACTGACTGACATCCAGGGATGAAAATAATGGGAAGATGCCAACAAAGAACAACATGGAGGGGCACAGACACACATCCTCTCCTTTGTCTCCCCTCATCCTCCCACTTCCCTACTCTTACCCCTGGCCTTAGCTCCCGAAGAAAGCTTAAATAATCTGATGTGAAGCTCCAAGCCATCTAGCATTCAAATCATCCCCCGTCATCTAAGGGGGAAGCTAATGTATGGACCTCTGAAATCAGGGTATTTTGTGAATTGTCAAATAAGGGAGGAGAAGGGACCCAGGAAACTTCACTCTAACTTACCAAGTGAATAGTGGGGGGGATGATATCAGATCTCTGTGTTTGTTAAACTTTGAAATGTGCATCCTGAGGATTTGGAAAACAGATTTTCACTGGTTCACAGATATAAATATGGGCAGTGATGTGGCAAAGTGAAAAATGAGCTGGGTCTGAAGTCAGAAAGACCCAAGTTCAAATCCAGCCTCAGACATTTACTAATTATAGACTTAGGACAAATATTTTAACTATTTTCTCAGTTTCCTCAACTGTAAAATTGAGGGGAAATTAGCACCTCCCTGGTAGGGCTGTTAGGAGGATCAAATGAGATATAAAGTGTAAATCACTTAGCACATTGCCTGGCACAGAGTATTATGTTAGCTTTTGTTAGCTAATAAATGCAATTAGTCAAATGGGCTGTCCTGGGTGTAAATGATCTTCATAGGCCTGGAGATCTTCAAACAGAGGCTAGATCATCAGGTCAGATTAATGTTATAATGTCAGATCCATTTTGGACAATATTTCTGAGATCCTATTCTACCCTGAGGTTTGAAGTCTATGAAATCCAAACCTGTCTCTGTGGTCTGAGTATTGTATTCTACAAATCCCATATCTGCTACTTTCACAAAAAGCACATTACTTTTTCATCATTGTTCCTTAGTTTCTTCTGTTGAAAAGTATTGGATTACATGATAAGGTTCCTGACAGGCCTGAGACTTATAGTATGAAGGGGTTTATACTCTCTCATAAACTTAACAACTCTAAAACTGGAAACATTAATGCATAAGTTTGATTCAATAAATCCTTATGAAATGACTAGGTACTGAGAACAGGGATTTTTTTTTTATCACATAATGCATAGTACCTGCCTTTAAGGGCTCACATTCCAGTCTTCTGCATAATGTTTGCTATACTAATGTGACTCCTTTCTTGTGTGACCTTTCCACTGTCTTATGGATAAAAGTCATGCTGTCACCCCCATCGACACCTCCACCATTGAACACTGAACTTGGACCCAGAAGGGCTAAGTCATCCTTATACAATTACTAAAGAATGTGGAAGATGTTCAGGTGGGTGGAGAGATATTTCATTTGCTAAGACTTTAGAAAGCTGACTCTTCACATAAGCTCATCCCAGCTAATGCCATCCATTCAGTAATTGAACATAAATTAATGATCTTGTGATCTTCAGAATAACTGCCCAAGCTCTTCAAGCAGATCTAATTATACTTCTCCCTTCTCTTCCCTGCCTCTACCTCAAAATGATTTCAATTATTAGGCTATGGTATTCAAAGTACTTTTTTTCAAACCTTCCTAATTAGAGAGACCTTTCAGCCTAGGATTCAGTGAAGTATCTAAAGACACACCAGTCTGATAAAGACCCATAGCTAGTGTGACAGATTAAGGGGGGCCTCCAAGCATTATTTGGACATTCCTCTAAGTCTTATAGCAAATAGACACAGAGATTTGATAACCCATACCAATCATAGATATTTGATACAAATAAGTTTATGGAACTTCAGAGACCATAAATAATTATGTGAAGGGTAAGGAACTAGAGAAAAGATTTGATTTTTTGAAAGAAATATGAGGTCTATTTCTTTAAGTGGCACTAAAATATTCACACTTAGGATCAGGATATTTAATTAAATAATTAGAAAGTAACCTTCTCCTTTCTAAAATATATAAAGAATTGTGTCAAATTTATAAGAATACACGTCATTCCCCAGTTGATAAATGGTCAAAGGAGATGAATAGAAATTTCAGATGATGAAATTAGTCACATATGAAAAAATGCTCTAAATCACTATTGATTAGAGAAATGCAAATTAAAACAATTCTGTGGTATCACCTCACACCTCATAGATTGGCTACAATGACAATGATAAATGTTGAAGAGGATGTAGAAAAACTGGGACACTAATGCATTGTTGGTAGAGTTGTAAAATGATCCAACTATTCTGAAGAACAGTCTGGAACTATGAATAAAGGACTATAAAACTGTGCATATCCTTTGACCCAGCAGTGTCATTACTATTTCTGTTTCCCAAGGAAATCAGACAGGAGGAAAAAGGACCCATATGTCCAGAATTGTTTGTAGCAGCTCTTTTTATGGTAGCAAAGAATTTAAAAAAGAGTAGATGTCCATCAGTTGGGGAATATCTGAACAAGTTGTGGTATATGAACATAATGGAATATTATTTTCTATTTTAAAAAATGGTGAACAAGCTGATTATAGGAAGTCCTGGAAAAATTTACATGAACTGATGCTGAGCAAAACAAGCAGAACCAGGAATACATTGTACACAATAACAGCAAGAATGTATGATGAGCAACTATGAAAGACTTGGTTCTTTTCGGTGGTTCAGTGATCCACAGTATTGCCAATAGACTTTGGACAGAAAATGCCATCTGCATCCAGAAAAAGAACTAAGGAGACTGAATGTAATTCAATACATACAATGCTCATTTCTTTTTCTCTGTTTTTTTTCTCTCTCCTATAGTTTTCCCTTTTGTTCTAATTTTTCTTTCCCAACCTTATTAATAAAGCAATGTCTATTAAAAATAAATAAACTTACTATAATTAAAAATATTCATTATAGAAATTTAGGCAAACTTCACAGTACTATGATTAAAATATGCAAAATGATATCCATGGAAATCTTAGTGTCAAATAAAAAAGGATAAGGGGGGAAAAGAAAGTAATCTAAAGGGAATGGCTAAATAAGTTATGGCATATGCATATAATTGACTAATATTGTTCTCTAAGAAGTGAGGAGCAGGCTGATTTCAGGAAAGCCTGGAAAGACTTGCATGAACTGATACTAATGAAATGAGCACAACCAAGAGAACATTGTACACAGCAACAAGATTGTATGATGATCACTGTGATGGACTTGGCTCTCTTCAATAATGAGCTGATTCAAGGCAATTCCAATAGACTTGTATTGGAAAGAGCCATCTGTATCCAGAGAAAGAAAAAAAAATAGAAGAAAATAAGAAATAGATCATCGGAATAAGAATTGACCTGGAATGTAGTTTGAAGATAGATAATTTAAGAATTATTAAACTACATGAAAGCCATGATCAAAAAAAAGAGCATAGATGTTATATTTTAAGAAATTATCAAGGAAAACTGCCTTGATGCTAGAACCAGAGGATAAAATTCACTAATAACCTCATGAAAAAGATCCCAAAATAAATATTCCAAGTAATATTATAGTCAAATCCCAGAGCTCTCAAGTCAAAAAGAAAATATTGCAAATAGCCAGAAAGACACAATTCAAATATCACAGAAACACAATTAGATTTACACAAGATTTAGTAGCCTCTATGTTAAAGAGGGTTTGGGATGTGATAATCTTAAAGGCAAAGCTATCTAGGATTTCCACCAAACAAAAAGATATTTAATGAGATGGAGATCTTTCAAAAAATTAGTGATGAAAAGACTAGAATTGAATAAAAAATGACATTGAAATATAAGACTTAAGAAAAGTATAAAAAGGTAAACATAAAGAAAAATCTTAAGGAACTTAATATTATTAAACTGCTTATCTTCCTATAGAAGAAGACAATATTTTCAACTCCTAAAAAGTTTATTATAAGGTCAGGTAAAAGAAGTCTACATATAAGTTGAGTCTAATGAGATGATTTAAAGAAGGAAGGAAGGAAGGAAGGAAGGAAGGAAGGAAGGAAGGAAGGAAGGAAGAAAAGAAAAGATGAGATGAAAGAAGAAAAAAAAGAAAAGAGAAAATGAGAGGAAGGAAGGAGAGCTGAAATAATAATTGCATTTTTTTCAGATCATAATAAAAATTACATTCAATAATGGATAATAGAGAGATTAAAATTAATTTAAAAATAAATATTCTAATACTTAAAAAAGAGTGGGACATAGAGCAAATCATTAAAAATAATAAATAATTTCATTTAAAACATGTCAAGGGGCAGCTAGATGGTACAGTGGATAGAGTACTGGCTCTGGACCTGAATTCAAATCTGGCCTCAGACACTCAACACTTGCTAGCTGGGTGACCCTAGGCACATCATTTAATCCCAATAAAAAAAAAAAGAAAAGAAAACAACAACCATGAGACAACATGCCAAACTTTATGGGATGCAGCTAAAGCCATTACATAAGGGAAAATGTTTATCTCTAGTTTTTTACTTAATAAAATAGAGAAAAAACAGACCAATGAACTGGGCATACAGCTAAAATAATGAAAGAAAAACACTAGAAAAAAATAATTAAAAATCCCCAATAAAATACTAAATATGAAATACTAAAAAATCAAAGGAGAAATTAATAAAATTGAAAGTAAGAAAAACATTGAACTATTAATAGAAGTAGCAACTGGTTTTATTTTTAACCAAACAATAAAATAGATAAACATTAGTGAATTTGATTTAAAAAAAAAGAAAACCAAATTACTAATATCAAAAATGAAAGAGGTGAATTCACCACCAATGAAGAGAAAATTAACACAATTGTTAGGAGCTATTTGCCCAATTACGTGCCAATGAATTTGATGATCTAAGTAAATGGATAAATTTTTTCAACAAAATATAAATTATCTAGATTAGTTGAAGAAGAAATAAAAAGCTTAAATAATACAATCTTGGGGAAGGAAATGAACAAATGATCAATGAACTTTCTAAGAAAAATTCCTCATAAATTCCACCAATCTCAATTCCTTGTAAACTCTTTGAAAAAACTAGCAAAGTTCAAATTGTTTTTTTAAATTCTCAAATTGGTGCTAATACCTAAAATAGGAAGAACAAAAACAAGGAAAGGAAATTATAGACCAATTTATCTAATGACTATAACATAAATTTTTAAATAAAATGTTATCAAAGAAATTAAAGAAATGCAAAGATTGCAAGACGCAAAACAAAACAACTCTGAGGTACTGTCTCACAATTATCAGATTGGTTAATATGACAAAAAAGAAAAATATTGTATTTTGGGTGGGATATGGGAAAACTGGAACATTAATTCACTGTTGGTGGAGTTCTCAACTGATCCAGCCATTCTGGAGAACAGTTTGGAACTAAGTCAAAAGAGCTATAAAATTTTAAATACCCTTTAATCCAACAATACTACTACTAAGTCCCAAAGACATCCAAAAAAGGGAAAAGGACTTATTTGTGTGTGTATATATGTGTGTGTGTGTGTGTATGTGTGTTTGTTTGTGTGTGTGTGTGTGTGTGTACATATATATATATATGTACATATATATATATTAGCTTTTTGTGGTGCTTAAGAATTGGAAGGTATGGAGGGGCGGAGCCAAAATGGCGGAGTGAAAACGTGATTCTCTGCATCTCCTCCGATCTTCTCTCAAATCAACAATAAAATAAGCCTCTGAACTGATCTTCAAGTCAATGAATTCAGAAATACTTGGAAACTGCTTGCTGATATCTCTGAAGAACTTCACATCAGGTTTGTTTAACTCACACAGAGGGATAAACAGTGGACTCGGGTGTAGGCCAGAAGTGAGGGTGGGACTCAGCTCATTGTGGCAAAAACTCCAAACTCCGAACACCTGGAGTTTATCTGAGGCACTCGGGACACTCTGCCCTGATTGGGTGCAGGTGTTCTGGCAGACTTGCCTTGTTTAAGGAGTAATTCGGACTTAGTCCTACCCCCACCGGCCCAGCACCTTGAATTAATTTCCCAAATTTCCCCAGGGCAAAAAGCTTTAGCCGCCATTTTTCCTAACCTTAAAGAGACATACACACTGTCTAAAAACAAAAGAAGAAACAAAAGAGAGCTCTCAACATAGACAGCTTTTATCGAGACAGAGAAGGGCTGACCCCAGATCCTGAGGTTCCTTTAGACAAAACTCCAGAGGATGTTATTAAGGACCATCACTGGTCCCCTTTCCAAAAGGCCTTTCTGGAAGATTGCATACAGAATCTCAAAAGAGATCTGGAGGATAAATGGGAAAATAAACTGAAGTCAGTGCAAGAAGCCCTCCAAAAGAGATATGATAAAGACACAAATTTATTGAAAAATAAAATTAGTGAAGTGGAAAAAAAGTGCAATGAACAAATTGGCCAGTTACAAAAGGAGCTTAAAAAGGTAACTGAAGAAAACAACACTTTAAAAATAAGAATTGAACAAATGCAAGTGAATGACTCAATAAGACTTCAAGAATCAGTCAAACAAAAACAAAAAAAATGAAAAATTAGAAGAAAATATGAAATATCTCCTAGGAAAAACAACTGACTTGGAAAATAGATCTAGGAGAGACAATCTAAGGATTATTGGACTTCCTGAAAGCCATGATCAAAAAAAGAATCTAAACATTATCTTCCAGGAAATCCTGAAAAAAAAAAACTGCCCTGAGATTGTAGAATCAGAAGGCAAAATCACCACTGAAAGAATTCACCGATCACCTCCTAAAAGAGACCCCAAAATTAAAACCCCAAGGAATATCATGGCTAAATTTCAGTACTATAACACCAAGGAAAAGATTCTGCTAGCAGCTAGAAAGAAACAATTCAAATACCTAGGATCAATAATTAGAATCACACAGGATCTGTCAGCCTCCACATTGAAGGATCACAGGGCCTGGAATCAGATATTCCGAAAGGCAAAGGAACATGGATTACAGCCAAGAATAACCTATCCAGCTAGAATGAGCATTATCCTCCAGGGAAGAAGATGGTCATTCAATAATATAGGTGAATTTCACCTATTTCTAATGAAACGACCAGATCTGAATAAAAAATTCGACATCCAAACACAGAACTCAAGAGCAGCATAAAAAGGTAAAAAGGAAAGGACTCTTGAGAACTTTATTTCTACTATGGGGATACTTAAAGTTTGGGGGTATAACTAGATATTACTTTGATAATATGAAAAAGAAAACTAGAGGGAGAAAGGTTATCATACTGGGGAAAAGAGGGAAAAAGTGGTAAAATAAGATCTAAAAAAATGAGCTAAAAACAAGGTAAAATCTCTTGAAGAGGCAAAGAAAACCTAATATAATTGAGAGAAAGAGGGAAGGGAGATAAGCATTGTGGAAATCGTACTCTCATCAGGTTGGGCTCTAAAAGTGTATATCAGACACTTGATTTCACATAGAAACTTGTCTGTTGCTAGAGGGAAGTGGGAGGGAAAGGAGGAAAAGAAAGGGATAAACTAATAGAAGGGAAAATAGAAGAATCAGGGGAAAGGAGTAAAAACAGGGGGAGAGGATCTAAAGGGTGGAGTATTGTTTGGGGGAGGGGGTCATCAAAAGCAAAGTACTGAGGAGGGGGAAGGGAGAAAGGGGAAAGGAAAGGGGAAAACATAACTTGGGTAAATAAGATGGCAGGAAATAAAGAATTAGTTATTCTAACTGTGAATGTGAATGGGATAAACTCTCCCATAAAGTGGAAGCGGATATCAGACTGGATTAAAAACCAGAATCCCACAATATGTTGTCTACAAGAAACACATCTACAACGTAGTGACACATATAGGATGAAGGTAAAAGGCTGGAGCAGAACCTATTATGCTTCAGGTGAACAAAAAAAAGCAGGGGTAGCAATCCTTATCTCAGATCAAGTAAAAGCCAAGATAGATCTAATCAAAAGAGATAAGGAAGGAAACTATATTTTATTAAAGGGTACCATAGATAATGTAGCAATATCAATACTAAACATATATGCACCAAGTGCAATAGCACACAAATTCCTAGGGGAGAAATTAAGAGAGATGCAAGAAGAAATAGCCAAATGGTACTAGTGGGGGATCTCAACCTTGCTCTCTCAGAATTAGATAAATCAAACCACAAAATAAACAAGAAAGAAACTAGGGAGATAAATCAATTGTTAGAAAAGTTAGGTATGATAGATCTATGGAGAAAATTGAATGGAGACAGTAGAGAGTTTACTTTTTTCTCAGCAGTCCATGGAACCTAGACAAAAATTGACCATATGTTAGGACATAAAAACCTCAAAATCAAATGCAGAAAGGCAGAAAAATAAATGCATCTTTTTCAGATCATGATGCAATAAAAATCACATGCAATATAAGGCCAGGAGAAAATATGCCAAAAGTTAATTGGAAATTAAATAATCTAATCCTGAAGAATGATTGGGTGAAAGAACAAATCATAGACACAATCAATAATTTCATCAAGGAGACAGACAATAATGAGACAACATACCAAAATTTGTGGGATAAGCCCAAAGCGTTTATAAGGGGCAATTTTATATCTCTAGATGCTTACTTGCACAAAACAGAGAAAGAAAAGATCAAAGAAATGGGCTTATTAAAAAAAACTAGAAAAAGAACAAATTAAAAACCCTCAATTAAATACCAAATTGGAAATTCTAAAAATAAAAGGAGAAATTGATAAAATTGAAAATAAGAAAACTATTGAATTAATAAAAAAAA
>JAJPUD010002499.1:252320-317683 GCA_023553655.1 Myrmecobius fasciatus
CTCACACATATTTTCAAGAGAAGGTCAAAATAGGTACATGATCAGACATAAGTGGTGATACCATAATGAAATTAGAGAAGCACGGGAAAAATTTACCCATTAGATTTTTGGATAAGGAAAAACTTTATGACTAAACAAGAGGCAGAGAACACTAGAAATAAAATAATTAATTTTGATTATATTAAGTATTTTTGGCAAAAAAAATCAATTTAATCAACATTAGAAGCAAAGCAAGAAATTGGGAAAAAATTAATAACAAGTTTCTCTGCTAAAGGCCTCATCTCTCATATATATGAAAGAATTGAATTAAATTGGTAAAAATGTGAGTCATTCATCTGTCGATAAAATTGGTCAAAAGCTATAAACAGGAAGTTTTCAGAAAAAAATCAAAACTCTTTATAACCATTTGAAAAAATACTCTAAATCACTATTTATTGATTGATTGATTAGAGAAATAAAAATTAAAATATCTCAAACTTATCAGACTGTCTAATGTGATAGAAAAGGAAAATGATAAATATTGCAGGAAATGTGGGAAAGTTGGGACAGTACTGGATTATTGGTAGAGTTGTGATCCAACCATTGTGCAAAACATGTTAAAACTATTCCCAAAGGACTATAAAACTGTACGTAACATTTGACCCAGCAAGACCACTACTAGGTCTATATTCCAAAAAAATTAAAGAAAATGGAAAAGGATATATGTGCTCCCAAAATTTCTATAATTCGCTTTTTGTGATGGCAAAGGATTGAAAATTTAGAAAATGCCTTTCATTTGGGGAATGGCTAGAAAAGTTATATTACATGATTGTGACAGACATCTCTAAGAAATGATAAATAGGATGGTTTCAGAAAAATCTAGGAAAGTTCATATGAACTTATGCAGATTACAGTGAATAGAATCAGGAGGATAAAGTACACAGTAATAACAATTTTGTACAATGAGCCATTGGAAATGACTTGACTACTCTGATCAATGCAAGGATCTAAGACTTAGGATGAAATACCTGCAGAGAGAGAAATGATAGAATCTGAATGGACATTGAAGGATAATTTTTTCACTTAATTTTTTTTTCATTTTTTTACAACTTGACTAATATGGAAATGTTTTTGCATGATTTCAAATGTATAATTGATAAAACATTTCTTGCTTTATCAATGAGAGGGGGTAGGTTGAGTAAAAGGGAGAAAACTCAGAACTTAAAATTTTTTAAATATGAATGTTGAAAATAAATAACATTTATTCAAAATTTATTTATTTATTTAAAAACAAAACCAAAAGAGCCTAGCACAATGTAGTGGAGAAAAGGCAATGATAGTCTGGACTTTTCCCCCACCTTCAAATGCCTTCAATAATATCAGAAGACAATTTTTTAAGTGTAGAACCCACAAAGATTAGGTGAAATAATTTTCCAGAAGAAGATTAACTTAGAAGGTCATAAGAAAAGGTCAGTCACACTTCCGTAAGAGTGGAGCACAGTCCAACTCAGGCTATGTCAGCACAGGCGCAGATCCAGCCAACCCAGAGTGAGTCTTAGGAGGCACTGCATCAGCAGAGGCAGCAACTGCTTCTGGAAGTCTCAGACTGCAGATGGTAATGGGGTTGAACAGCTGATCAGAATGAAATTTCAAGAATCTTTTGCTAGCACTGAATCAGGACTCTGTTGCTTTGCCCATACTTAGATCTGGGTCACAGTCTTAGGTGACAGTTCCAGGGCATGGAGAGCATTAGTATACTAGAGCTTGCAGTGACAATGGATGAGGGACCCTCATTATTGCAAGACAGAAAAGAGTGGTTTTGGTCACCCATGGACCAAATCACAAGCCAGGAGAATAGTAAACACACTTCTCCTTAGATCATACCATCCTGAAAGAAATGAAAATGTACAGGTAATTAAAAGTGTCTCTGAAAACAGCTGTACAAACCCCTGAAACTTGGGATAGTGCACCCTCCATCAAGGAAGCAGATCCCCACTTTGACAAAGTTAAAAGTCAAGACTTTTATGAGTTACAAGTATCATCTTCCTATGTAGAAATACAGTTTAGCCTTATTAATAGACTGAGAAAATATACAAACAAAAAATTCTGACCATAGAAAGTTATTATAGTGACAGTACTGAAGATCAAAATTTACAAAAAAAAATAACAAAGTCAAAGCTCCAACATCCAAAACCTCTGAGAAAAATATGAATTGGTCTTAGGTAATGAAAGAGCTCAAAAAGCATGTTTAAAATTTAATAAGAGAAGTGAAAGAAAAATTATAAAGATAAATGAAAGTGATACAAGAACATAATGAAAAAAGTCAATAGTTTGGTAAAAGACACACACATAATACTGAAGAAAAATAACAATTTAAAAACTAGAATAGGCATAAAAATTCACTGAAGAGAAGCAATACATAAAAAGCAAAGTTGGCTTAATGAAAGAGGAAGTACTAATCTCAGTGATGAAAATAATTCTTTAAAAATTAATGAGCAAATGGAAGCTAAAAATTTTATGAATAATCAACAAACAATAAAACAAATCCAAAAGAATGAAAGAAAATGGAAGACGATGTGAAATAACTCAATGGAAAAGCAACAGACGTAGAAAATAGATCCATGGGAGAACATTAAAAAAAATTTAGACTACCTAAAAGCCATGATCAAACACAACAATAAAATGCCTAAATGCCATCTTTCAAAAAATTAACAAGAAAAATTACCCTTATATTCTAGATCCAGAGGGTAAAATAATAATTGCAAAATTCTACCAATCATCATCTGAGAGTCTAAAACAAAAACTCCCAGGAATCTTATAGTCAAATTTTAGAGCTTCCAGATCAAGGAAAGAATATTGCAAGCAGTTGGAAGGCAACAATTCAAATATGTTGGAGCCACATTCAGGATAACACAAGGTTTAGCAACTTTTACATTAAAGACTGGAGGGCTTAGAATATGATATTCCAGGAAGCAAAAGAACTAGGATTAACACCAAGAATCACCTACTCACTAAAACTGAGTGTAATCCTTCATGAGGAAAAAAATGGTTTTCAATAAAATAGAGTACTTTTAAGTACTCTTGATGAAAAGATAAAGCTGAATAGTAATTTTGACTTTCAAATACAAGACTCAAGCACAAAAAGATAAACAGGAAAGGGAAATCATAAGGAACTTAATAAGGCTAAACTGTATTTCTACATAGGAAGATGATACTTGTAACTCACAAAAAAACTTTTTCATTATTAGAGCAGTTAGGAGGGGAGAGACACACAGAGAGAGAGACAGACAGACAGAGAAAAAGAGAGAGACAGAGACAGAGAGACAAAGAGAGATAGAGAGAGCAAGTACAGGGGGTACATATATGAGCTGAAAATGAAGGGATGATATCTTTAGAAAGTAAATTAAGGAAAAGAGAGGGAGAAAGAAAAAAGAAAGGGGTAGAATGAGAGAAATAATCTCACTTTTAAGAAAAAGCTTTTGAAGTGGAGGTGAAGATGGGAATAGTAAGAGGGTAGCAAGAGAACTTTACTCTCAACACAATTAGTTCAGGGAGAATAACATATACATTCAATTGGAAAGAGAAATCTTTCTTGCCCCACAGGAAAGAAATAAGAAAGGAGGTCATAGAAGGGGGACAGTAATAGAAGGGAAGACAGATGGTAGGAGATAGTAGTTCAGAATGACTGAATCAAATTTATAAAAATAAGAACTATTCCCCAATTGATAAATGATCAAAAGATTTTATATTAACAGTTTTCAGATGAAGCAAACAAAGCTATCTATAGCCATATGGAAAATGCTCTAAATCACCATTGATTGGAGAAATGTGAATTAAAACAATTCTGATGCACTATTTCATGCCTATTAGATTGGCTAAGAAAACAGAAAAGGAAAATCACACATGTTGAAGGGAATATGGTGGGGGCAGGACATGATGAGACATTAATGTATGGTTGGTAGAGTTATGAACTGGTACAACCATTCTTTAGAGCAATTTAGTACTATGCCCAAAAGACTATAAAACTCTGCAAATTAAGACAATTCTGAAGTAATACTGTACACCTTTCAGATTGGCTAAGATGATAGGAAAAGATAATGATGAATATTGGAGAGGATGTTGAAAAACTGGGACACTAATACATTGTTGGAGGAGTTGTGCAATAATCCAATCATTCTGGAGAGCAATTTGAAACTATGCCCAAAGAGTTATCAAAATGTGCATCCTCTTTGATCCAGCAGTGTTTCTACTGGATCTGTATCCAAAAGAGATCATAAACGAGGGAAAAGGACTCACACGTACAAAAATATTTGTAGTGACCCTTTTGATAGTAGCAAGGAACTAGAAATTGGATGAATGCCTCTCATTTGGGGGATGGCTAAATAAATTATAGCTTATGAATGTAATGAAATATTATTTTTCTATAAGAAATTATAAGCAGGCTAATTAATAAAAGGTTGATAAGACTTATATGATGTTAAGTGAAGTGAGCAGAACCAAGAGAATGTTGTACATAATAACAAGATTGTATGATCAGCTGTGATGGACTTGGCTCTTTTTACCAATATGGTAATTCAAGTCAATCCAATAAACTTGTTATGGAAAGAACCATCTGCATCCAGGGAGAGAACTATGGAGATTTAATGTGGATCAAAGCTTAGTGTTTTCAACTTTTTGCTGTTGTTGTTGTTGTTTATTTGTTTATTTGTTTTCCTGTTATTTTTTCCCTTTTGATCTGATTTTTCTTGGCCAGCACAATGAATATGGAAATATGTTTAGAATATATTTAATCTATATCAGAATGCTTTCTGTCTTGAGGAGGGAGTAGAGAGGAAGAAAGGGAAAAAAAATACTATTAAAATTAGAATTGGGCAAAAGAAAAAAAATGAGTGTAAAAAGATCCTAAGACTAAAAGGTTTGAGGACTGCTGACTTAAAGAATAATAGTAATACTAATAATATGATCAGGCAAGTCCAGGAATTTTTTGACATTGTAAGGAGGTCTTCATTCTTGAAAAGTCTGGGAACAACTGGTGCAGGCCAAATTGTGGTTTGGGTAAATAGTTACCTTTAACCAACATAAGAAAAGACTTGGGGAAATAATAACAGCCATTAAGTATTTGAAAGACTATCACAAAGAAAATGGATTACACATTCTTTTTGGTCCCCGAGGGTAAGAACTATTTTATTTTATTTTATTTAGTGACTAGCCCTGAGCTTGGCACATAGTGGGGAAAAGAACAGTGATTTAATTAGCAAAGGGAATTGTTGAGAAATTCCATCTGCCAATTCAGATTGGTACCTTCTCTATAACTTATACTATTAGAAAATTTCTCTAAGCATGAAAAGTTTAAGAGACTTGTTCAGAATCGCATGGCTACCATGTGTCAGAGGTAAGATTTTAACTAAGGTCTTTTTGGATCTGAGGTGAGCTTTTTCTAGCTTTGATAGTATCATGCTTCCTTGATTAAACATTTGTTGAATAAATGAGGGAGTGAATAAGGAGTGACATTTAGAAACTGCAGAGAGGTATGCATTTTCTTAAGTAAGGAAAAATATATCTAATAATAAGAGATAGTCAATACTGGAAAGGAATAGTTGAAGAAATCAGTTCTCCTTCAACAGAAAAGATAGACGACTACTTGGGAGGGATGATTCAAGGAGGATTCTTTTTCAGGTACAATTTGTACTAAATGGCTGCTTAAATTCTGTGATCTGTTAGTAGCAATCATGAGATAGAATAGTGTAATGGAAAGAGAAGAAACTTTGAAGGATTTGAAAACTCTGATCAACACAATGACCAACTGTGATTCCAGAAGACCAATAAGGAAGAATGCTACCCACTTCCTTACTGAGAGGTGATAGACTCAAGATGCAGAATGAGACATGTATTTTTAGCCGTGACAAATATGAGATTTTTTTAGCTTGACTATGTATATTTGTCACAAATGTTGTGTGTGTATGTGTGTGTGTGTGTGTGTTTTCTTGGTAAAGGAAGAAAGAAAATATATTTTTGTTCTTTAAAAATTAATTTAATTCATTTTTTAAATAAGAACTTAGGTTTGAACTTATGAGATTGAAAGTTTGCTACATACTGTCTACGTGACAATGTTTTAACCTCTGTGGGCCTCAGTTTCCTCATCTGTAAAATGATAAAGAACAGATGATCTTTAAAATCCCCACCAACACTAAATCCCCAATAGCAGGGCCAGAGTTCCTTAATATTAACAAAAATTTTCACACGTAGGGTCATATTTGGTCCTCACAATTTCACTGAGTCAGTGTATTAAGTCACTGAGTTCTCCCACTGTGCAAATGGCAACTCAAATACAACTTAAGGTTTCAGGGGTTGCCTGAAGCTCAGTAATTTAATGTCATAGAGCTAGCACACGTCAAAGGTGGTATTTTAACCCTGTGTCACCACACTGTTTCTTTTAATTCAGTTTGATTCCAATTTTACAAATGAATGACAGTTTAGAGATTAAATGATTTGTTCACAGTCACTCAGCTACTTAGCACTAGTCAAAGTTAGGATTCAGGCCCTCTTGACTCCAAGTCTAGCCCACTCTGCCATAACCCTCTGCCTCTACTTACTCTTTGTTTGATATTCTGGGTTTAGGGGTCTCAGATGGCTTTTCTCATCCTCCTAGTCCTTGGGTCATATGTCGTGTGGCCTAAGCCCAGAGCCATCTGGATTGCTCCTACACAAGTGACCAGGCAATTTGGGTTTATTCATTCTTTAGCCTGAGGGCAGACTGCTTTTCAGCTGTGAGGCTATTCTCCCCCTCAGTAGGCAGAACTGGACTGAGGAGAAAAATTCTCTATGGGGAGAAGAACAAAGGGCACTCCTTGTCTCTATCAGTTAGAGGAGGAAAAAAAAAGAGAATCCAATTCAGGTTGGAATTTTAAACTCCCAGTATGTGACAAGCCTGTGACTTTCCAAACCTAAAAACAGCTCAATTGGGCTGGAAAAGAATACATCCATTAACCCTTATTCTGTTCTTTTTTTAACTTAAATTGGCCAAGCAAAGGATCTACCTGGTTTCTTCCTTTAAAATTCCCCAACAAAAATTCTCCAAGAACTTTGGTTATGAATATTGAGAGACTAAGTATGTTGCCCAGGCCATTAATCTGATTTGGCCTTTTTTGTTCCTAGACCAATAACAGGATAGGCAAATACAAGGATACATGTAGATGGGTTCTGTTGTCAAACACCCATTTCCCCCCCAAAAAAAATCATAATACAAACAGAAAAATTGAATCATCAGTCAAAAGGAATAGCAAAATCAGAGAGCCTCCACAATGGAGCCACAAGAAATCGTTCACATTTATATAGTACCTCTCCTCCCTAAGTGTTTTAAGGCTTCAGAGAGTTTCTTACCCCTCTCAATCTCTGGAGAGACAGCAACCACTGAAATAATCCATAGAGAGAAAAATAGAAAGTATTTGTGATCTCTCTCTCCCCCTTCTCATTTTCTTCCCTTGTCTGTATATAGCTATATACACTCATACCTCACTTTAGACAATAGATGTGTTCTTGAAAATGTATTTATAAATCAGATTTGCTATTTAAAGGAACCTTGGATTGGATCCTTTTGTAGTGTGAAATCAACCACAGTACATCTGTTAGGAAGGTTTGGGGTTTAGTAATTTTAACTACTCTTGGAGAGGCAGCTCGGCATGGTATGTTACAGACTGCTTTCAAGCCTTGCTTCTGACACATGCAGCCTATGTGACCATAGACAGATGCCATAACTTCTTGAATTTGGACTTAAGAGACAAGGTGCCAACCTGTTCCCCTGCTGGTGAAATCAAATCTGGAATCATGACAACAAAATTACAAGACACTTTAACGCTTTTTTGAATACCCTCCTTCCAATATGGTAATAAAAGTATTTCTGGTCCCATTTTTAAGGGATAGAAACTGAAACAAGAAGAGTTGAAATTACTTACTGAAGATCATATAGATACTAAATATCAAAGCCAAGCTGGACACTAGATCTCCTGGCTTTGTGTCCTTCAATCTTTGTACTATATTACACTATTCAGAAATGTCACAAGTATGAAGACAAAGATAGACTTCTCTACCTAGTATACTGTCATAAAAAGAACATTAGGTCATACTTCAGGAGGCCTGGTTTCTAGTTTTAGATCTGCCACTAATTTGCTGGAACAATCTCTTCTTCCATAGGCTCTTCATCTATAAACTGAAATGTTGGATAATTGATATCTAGAGTACCTTCCAGCTTAGAGAGTCTTTGGTTTCCCATATAGTTACAGTAGTTACAGTATTTATGAATGAGTGGGGGAAAAAAGCATTTTAAGCATTTACTATGCTCCAAGAATTGTGATAAACCATGAAAATAAAAACAGGAAAGCAAGATATTCCCTGTTATCACATTCTAATTGTAGGAGAAATCAAATACAGAATGGATGATTTAGCTGCAGATGAAATGGCAAAGACCAGTGGTATATAGGGCAAATCAGCAGGGAAGGTGACAAGATTTCTTGTTCCTTGGAAGCCAGGCAGACAGAAAGACAGGTGGAAATATAGATAGATAGACAGACAGATAGACAGATAAATGGATAGATAGATAAGTAGATGGATAGGTGAATGGATGGATGGATAGATAGATAGATAACGGATGGATAGAAAGAGAGAGAGATATAAGCAGATAGATAGCTAGACAGACAGTCAGATATTATGTACTTAATATGTTCCAGGCCCTATGGTTTCATTTCCTCAAGTTAGGGTTTGGTGATTGGGGAAGCTTCGCTAGAAATAAAAGGGAACTTTCCTTTCTACACCAAGGACAAAAGCAGGTCCTAAAGCAACCCCAAAAGCAGGACTGCTGATCAGGGAGGCAGATGGCCTGGGTTTGTATCTTTATCTTTGTTTCCTTAAATATTCAAGGATCAAACAGAAGCCTTGTCTAGGCAATGCCCAATTTCTCATTAAGTTTGACTCATTTTGGCAGTTAAATGGTGCAACGGATAGAGCACCTATCCTGGAGTCAGAAAGACCTGAGTTCAGAGGCAACCTCAGACACTTCCTAGATGAGGGACCCTGGGCAAGTCACTTAACCCTATTAGCCTCAGTTTCCTCATCTGTAAAATGAGCTGAAGAAGGAAAGTATCTTAGTCTATCTCTTCTAAGAACACCTCAAATGGGGTCACAAATGATTGGATATAACTAAAACAATTGTCTCATTTTATGAAGAATCAATATATTTTTTAAAATCTCTTAGAAAACTTCAGAGAACTGCTCAGATTTATAAAAAAGAATCACCAAAATGTTCATTTTGTATGTTTCTCCCAATGTAATTAAAATATGATTGAATTTATAAAAATTCAATTTACATGCAAGTTTTTATAATACAATTATTACAGAAAGCTGACATATACTAGTATAACTAGAGAATACTTGATTTGAATCATAGTACAACTGACTATGACAAAGTGGATAGAGAGTCAGCCTTTAAACCATGAAGACATGGATTCTGGTGTTACTTCTGATAAATACTGGCTGTGTAATGTTGGAAAGGTCATTTAATCTCTTAGTGTTGTAGATTACTCTCTAACATTATAAAATGCCAAGAATCCATTCATTGGTAGAGGGAATATCCTCACCTGAGAAGTATCTGTGTCATTGAAAGAAAACAAGGGTCCAATATTTTATCCTATAATTGAAAATATGATTCAATGAAGTGTTTTATGATGGAGTTTGTTGGTTTAACTCACTTGACTCAAACACGATCTCATATTCATCTGTCAATGGTATTCACATCTGGTTGACAAAGATCTAATGGTGAAAGTTAATTGTAACAATAAGTACCATTGATGTGGCCATCACTGGATCCTTTAATGCAAGAGATATAGTCAGGAGTCAATCAGTGAACCCTGAAGGTTGGAGAACAATGAGTTATGTCATCTCATCTGTTCTCTTTGAAGCTGGCTTCCTATGAGGCTGGGTCATAATGTTTGCATTTATTCTAGCCCTAAAAATCAGGTCAACCAGGGGAGTAAAAGAAATGAGCAACCCAGAATTTCAGTACTCTTGAAGACTTCCTAAGCAGAATCATTTACAATTTGGGACAGAAAATAATCATTTTTCATCTAGTTGTTCAACAGTTTTCTAATTCAGTATAGCTTTTTATAGAATTGGGGACAGAAACCAGCTTATACAGATCTCTAAGGTTTTTGACATTGAAGTTCTTGGCATTGTCAAATGGTTTAACATCAGAAATATAGTTTTTATCAATGGAAACTAGATTGAGGAAGATACAATATAACTTGCTTTGACACCCTAAGGATCTCAGAACCCTTCCATCTGACTTGTAATTGAAGTTTCCTCCAAGTGTGACTTCCTCCATTCGAATATAAGCTTCTTAAGGACAAGGACTATCTTGCTTACTCATATTTGTATTTCCTGAATTTAGGAGAGTCTTTTGCACATAATAGGAGTTTAATAAGTTGTTTTTTTATTTGTACATTGATTATTTCAGTAACAGGGGATTGTTCAAGGAGGACTAGTACTTTTATTGTGAGGGATTGACAAGGTCTTACAGAACTGACCATCCAACTTTAGTGTCCACTAGGCACTTAACTCTCAACTGTGGCTCCAAAAAGCTGTAGCATGTGCCATCGCCACACCTCAGTAAACTGTCTTGGCCAATAGGCTAAACCAGGTTGAGGATAGTCAGCAGGCTTCAAATCTCTTTGTGAGTTAGAAGGATGTCTATTTGAAGTATGTGAAAACTTTTCCTAGTGGAATGAGCCAATGAGAACAATTTGTTCAGTCATGAAAGTGACTGAAGGCAGGTACTATGGAGCATTTAGAGCTTGATTAGACATCAAAGACTATGGTCATATGCTGCATCCCAAAGCCATTGACAATTGCCTTGACTTTTTTTCTGGCCACTGAACTTCAATGAGTCAGGAAGAGAGAGTGAGATTGACACCTTTGTATAACTGTCTCACTTAAATTCAATTCATTTGAGTCAAGATATCACTTTGCAATGTCATTGATCCTCTTCAAAAACAAAGGACAAACAACAATTTTAATGACAAGCCTATTAAAAAATTAGACATGAAAAAACTTTGTTCTTCCTTCCCCATGCCCTTTCCTTTTTTTTTCCTCCACTCTTTTCCTTCATATTTCCTGGTGCCATGGCATCCCATAATGACCCTTCTTGGAAAGTACCAAATAATGTGAACCTCTCTCTTCACTATGGCCTCAAATAGAACAGTGCTATTGTAAGGATAAAAAAAAAATCTACACAAATCATTTTGTAGACTTGAAAGTTTTAAAAGAAATAAATGTCTTTTATTATTTTTATTCTCTGCAATTATCTGTCACTTTGGAAAACAACAAGGTTAACTGGAAGCATGGAAGCACAGTGGTGCTGGATTACAGAATTTTAAGATGAAAAAAAAACTTTAAAGAAGGTCTAAGTAAACACCTTCATTTTCCCAACATGTAAAGTGAGGGCTTTCTCAAAGTCATAGAGTGAGTCAATAGCAGAAGCAGGCTTCAAAAGCAGAACCACTGACTCTAAAACTATTCTTCGTTAAAAGAGATGTGTTTCAAGTTATGGTAGTGATAACTGCTCATAGTTTAATTAATGCATTACCTCTCCCAAGGGAATTTAAATTTCAACAGAGAAGTAAAACTTCAGGTCTGTACTTTTAAAGCACAGATTTCTAATTGAGGTGTTTTATACACTGGGGCAAATCAATAGGAGAAATATCCAGGATATTTGAGATCCCTCTAGTCACATGACATAGGCAACAAAGGTGACATTACTTTCTCTGCTTATAAGATCAATAATATTTCTGGCCCTCTACTACTGAATAAAACTGTTTCCTTTACAACCATGACAAAAGTAGATGCCATTTGTGAGTGGTCACATATGCTGGAATAAATCATGTAGACTGTTAAGCATGTGAGGAAGTCAATATAATATAATGGAAAAGATAGTGAATTTTTGTTCAAACTTGCTTCTAATCCAAACTTTGCTACTCTCTATCTGTATGGAGCAATTGGGCAATTTATGTGTAGATGGGCACTTTATTTAACCTTTCTGTACTTCAGTTTTGTTGTCTATAAAATGAAGGGCTTAAATAAAAAAACATATAAGTCCCTTCCAATCCTAAATTTATGATCCCCTGATCCTCCATTGCATGTTGTCCTTATCTCTTAAGACCATCTGAAAGAGTGCTTAAGTCTCACTTTCTCTTCCTAGATTGTAGGAAGATCCTCTGCTTTATGCAAAGATCCCAGGAAAAATAAAGGGATTAGGGAGTGACAAGAGGTCAAGGCTCATACTGGAAGCACTATCAATTTAGGGGTAATATACACTAAGTACTACCTTCCCAAATGCTGGGCTAACATTGATTTTAACTAAGCAAGTCATTCCTTTTTTTGCATCAGTATTAATGATCCTCAGTCTTGTTCTATGTGTCCTTAGGATGCATGTTAACTCAACTGAGTATTAAATTTAATTCAAAGAATATTTATTAATTGTCTAACTGCTAGGTGGTTAGGATATACAGAGTTTGGTTAAGATATGGTCATTACCCTCATGGAGTTTACAATCTAGTAGGAAAATATGATATACACAAGTAATTGTAGCATATGATAAATGAATTTTAGAGTACTGTGTCAATCAGCAAGTTTGTTAGTTTGATCTTTGTCCTTCTAAAGTAAAGTCTGATATGGGTAGGGGATGTTGTAAACACCTAAAAATATTTGGAAAAGCTACAGGGAGATAAGAGAATTTGAACCACAATTCAATAGACAAAGAAAAGGAGAAACAACAGTCTAGACATAGGTAATGTGGTAGGGTATAAAGCTTGTTTGGGGACTAAGAATGGCTTTACTGGGTTGAAGTACAGCTACTTAATAGCTATGTGACCCTGGAAAAGTCACTTAATGCCTCACTTTTCTCATCAGTGAGCTGCAGAAGGAAGTAGCAAAGATGGCAGTATCTTTGTCAGGAAAACACCAAAAGGGAACCTGAAGAATCTGACATGATTAGAATGACCAACAGTAACAAGATGAATATAAATGGATAAAGTAGTTCCAGATTGGGGAGGGCCTTGAATTCAGGTAAATGATCTCAAATTTTGCTTAGACAATAACAAGCAACTCATTTTGTTTTAGTTTTTTAAACAGAGGAATGAATGACGTGAAAGAAGGAAGGGTATTGGGGCAACACTGGAGAAAATGGAAACTAGAGACAAGAAAACCTGTTAGGAGTTATTTTAAGAGTTTGTGTGGGTGGTAATAAAGGCCTCTACTACAGAAGTAAAAGTGGGAAGAGAAAGGAAGGGATGGATTCAGTTTTTAATTACTTTAACTCTCACATGTTATCGTCATTAGTATTATTACTTTTAATGGTCTGTAATTTTGTCTATACAGATCCTCTCTCTCACATCTATAACTGTTCTAAATCATTCATGGGCTATCACAGCCAAAGTCCAGCACTTGGTGGGCAACCAAGGTAATGAGCTCTCATCTGTTAAGCAAGTCCTTGAATTGCAAACATACAATTGTTACAAACTTTAAAAGTTTGTATATCTAAGACCTACATAATTTGAACTTTACTAACATTGCCTTTGAAATTTTGAGTGGAAAGGGTGGTTACATGTCCTATTGTGTTATTGCATCAAGATCTCCAAAAAACATGATAATTGTTATTGTAATTGTTCTTATTGTTCTTTCTCTTCAGTATGGAGTGATAGAAAGAGATTATCATGAATTTGAACTACCAGCCACAAAATGTTACTGGTCCTAAATGTTAATTTGGAACATTCTACATGCTCTCCTCATTTCTGACCTCCTCTAAATCCCACTAACATCTTTGTTCTGTCACAAACTCTACCTGAAATATACTACAAAGAGAGTATTCAAATATCCAAATACACAAATGGATTTATAATATTGATGTGAGCAAATCATCTCCAATGATGCAGATTTACCAACCCATATGGTGATCCATTTTGTTATCCCTACAAATTCTCACAAATTCTTCATAGGGTGTCCCCCCAATATTCTGAAGGCCTTCCTATTTCTTTTTTAATTACTGAATGTGACAATGGAATCCATTTTCCATTCATCAGTCTTCCCTTGTTTCCCCCCCATAATGATGCCATCTTCCTTTTCCCATCCCAGATTTCTTTATGGATATACTTTGTATTACCCCTCTTGTATAGTACTTTTTTTGTAATGTGCTGCCCCCTGCTAACTTCCACTACAAGGCTCTTCATTGCCTTTTGGGTGATTTTCAATTTCAATTCCCTATGAACAATATGTTCTTTTAAATGCCTCCTTGAAAACAGTTGTTTCTGATCACATAGACATGTGCGGTCAAGAAAAGAAAATATTTTCTCTCTGTTTTCCTGGTCTCCTAATTTATATTTCTGAGAACTGTCCTGGAGGTCACTTTTCAAACTCCCATTCTTTTATCTGGCTATGGTTGTCAAAAGGAAATTAATCTTTTGGAGCCAAATGAAATTTGGGCTTCCCAGCACTAGCCACTAATGAAAAATGCATTAACGGCAAGCTTCAGAAAATCCCTGGCTCTCAGCACCAGAGGGTAAATTTAAATAATTCTATGAATATAGATCAATAAAACTAATTTACTTATAGCCTTTGTGTGCAGTATTCAAATCTGAATAAAAGTCATTTGTATTACAATGGCTTGTATTAATTTGAAGTATCTATTGTTTTACATATTAAATTAATCTTGGTCTTTAAACAGAATTTCATATATAATATTAAAATATGTAGCATGTGATTTGGTATTAGTAATGCTAGGATTTCATAATTCAGCATGGTTTGCCTGGATGTCATTTGGAAGGCCTGGCAAGGTCCCAGAGGGCTAGGGCTAAAAAGCCTGGGTTAAATTGGAAAGAGACCATAGAACTTTTACATTCAAGAGGGCTTGGAGGCAATGATTCTGTTTAGTGACCTACTAAGGGTTTGGGGGGTTGGGAAAGACAGAGATTCAGTCTAGGAATAGCTAAAAGGATTGCAGGATTTTAAAATTGGCAAGGATCTTAGAAGATACCAAGACTAACCAGCATATTTTCCTGATGGGGAAATTTGATCCTAGAAAAATGAAAGGACTCACTCAGGGTCACAGGACAGTAGTGAGTAGCAATGTAGGGATTAAACTCAATTCTTTAATAGTTAATTAAGCACTGTCTGGAACTGTGTTGGGTTCTGAGGTTAAAAAACAAAACAAAACAGAAAAACCAAACTCTCCCTGCTTTCAAGGTTACATTTCACTAGGTGTGCCCAATATCTTCATGGATCAGGAAATACAGAGAAACAATTCAAGTCTTCTGACAAAGTCCTGTGTTCTTTCTACAAGGTTTAGGTGGCAAGAAGCAGGAAACAAAAAGGAATGACTGAGGATCAGGTATATGTGATAGTTTGTTGTGATGATTAAGAATTTGGAAATGATGGCATGAGGATGTGCACATATCATGACCCTAAATCAAGGACACTTCCTTTTTTTTTAAACTACATATAAGGAGTGAGAAGGATTCAAAGAAGAAAAATTATTTCAGACAAGAATGATAGGACATAAGCTTTCTACCTGTAGTCTCACCATGAGTATGTATTCCAAAATTAACTACCCACTCACACCCATTATGCTCCTAAATGTATTTTATACAATGAGACTGATGAGATGCAGCTTCTAGGGGAAATGCTGCAATAACTCTGGGGCCCCCAAGCCTAAGGAATGCTATAATAATGTAGTTGTATATTTCTTCCCCTAGCTTTTAGGGAAGATATAGCAGTAATCCTGAGGCCCTTTGACTTTAGGAGTGGTATTGTACTAATTATCTGTTTGTCAATAATCCTAAAGTTTTCTGGCCTAAGAAATACTATAATATAGTCCTTCAAACATTGCTGACTGTTAGATAAACAATCTATTAGTCAGTGATAACAAAGCTGCTGAGACAACAGTGAATAGACCACCCCTCAAACCTATCTATAAGCCATAAAACTAGCATATAAGTATCATGAAGCTCCTGGTCTTTCTAACTTTTTCCTATTAATTTATTTTCTTGCTTCTAATGCTTTGGCAAATTCTTTTGGAATTTAACCTACTTCAATTGCCATTACAATTATAATAAACATTGGTTGATTTGATGGATTCAAGCCAGCAAATTCTTGACTTGGAGATGGATTCAAGATAAGAAATTCTTTTGAGACATCTTGCAATACTGTTTGGGATCTCCTTTGAACCTCAACAAGACTATTTGCAAAAATATATAGAATTTATCTATATGAGGCCAATCATTTTATCCCCATATGTTTGGCAGGAAAGGCATAATGATAAATGGGGCTTGAAATGGTGAAGACTGGTATACACAACTCACCTCTGATACTTAGTACCTATGAGGCCATGAGAAGTCATTTAACATTTTAGAAACTCAGTAAACTAAGTAAGACTCAAAAGGATGGTGATCTGCTCAGTGAGGGGAATACCCATTCCCAGAGAAATTGCAGATCTTTGATATACCTGATATATTTCAGACATGGAACTTCTTGAGCTGACAAATATCTGGCAGTTTCCCTAAAACATCCCCAATCTAATTCTAAGATTTTAACATCAACAGAAATTTTTCTAGGAAATGCAATGAGCCATAGGTACTGTGGAAAGAGAATGAAAGAAAGAGATCTGGATTCAGACCCACCACCAGCATTTACTGGCTGTGGGATCATAGATGAGGGACTTTATCTTTTGAAGCTTCTGTTTCCTCATTTGTAAAATGGGTAAAATAATCCCTGTAGTATCTACCTCATAGGGCTTTCCACCAACAAAGAGCTTTTATTAAGCACCTACTATATATTGGGCACTGTATTATGTGTTGTGGATGCAAAAAATAATCCTTATCCTCAGGGAATTTGCAATCAAATGATTGGATCAGATCTGTTTGTGAAATGTTTTGTAGGCTTAAAAGGCTATGTAAATGGCAGCTGGACATTATAATGGATAGAATTCTGGAGTTTTAATGAAGTAGATATAAATATAAATCCTACCTCAGAAATCTACTAGCTGTTTAAGTCTGGAGATGTCACCATCTCTGTAAAACTCAATTTCTTCATATATAAAATGGGGACCATAACAGCACTCACTTCACAAGGTTGTTGTGGAAATCAAATGAGATAAATTTGGAAAGTTCTTTACAAATCTTAAAATGCTATATATAGCTTGGTTGTGTGTTGTTGTTGCTGTCATTAGTGTTGTAGAAGTAGAAGCATCCAAGGCACTATAATCAAACCAAGTGATTCACCTGCAAGAACAAAGCATGTTTTATAATCTGGGAATATTTTCAGAAAAATCAAGTATCTTTAAGAGGTATGAGGAAACCTAAAACCCTCCATCTCTATCAAACTTTCTAGATAATTATGGGACATCTTCAACTCTTTTAGATCACTCTTGAACCCTATAAGAACTTACTATATGGAGTATGAGTACCTAATGCATGAAAGCAGCAATGTACAATGGAAAATGTCCTCTAATTGGCATCAGAAAACCTGTATTCAAATCCTGGTTTTACTGCCGACTATCTATATAACTTTGTATAAGTTTTAAACTCTATGAGCCACAGTTTCCTCATCTGTAAAATGAATAGGTTGATCTAGATTTAATACAGTATTAACATTTGCAAAGACTTTTACTTTTTTAATATTGTTTGAGCCTTAAAATAATTCTCTGAGGTAGCCACTGTTATTATTTCTACTTCATAGATGAGGAAGCAAAGATTTGTTAAACACAGGTTAACATAGTCACATAGTTAATAATTGACTGAAGCAGGACTTGAACTTGAGTTTTCTCTATTCCAAATCTAAGATTAGCAACCAAGCCATCAGGATGATAATTAAGACTTTTTCCAGCTCTAAATCTATGATGTTATGACCTCCATGGCTTACAAAAGAATCTCTGAATAATTTACTTCTCTAAGTGTTTATTCAGTCACATACTTTGAGAATTTCATATAGAGTACATGGCACACAGCTCAGTGAATGTAGTAAGAGTGACAAAAGCCATGGCAAAAACATGAAAGATGTCAGATAGAATGAGTTGTGGAGCAACACAGGCTGCAGGTTAGTAACAAAGAATAAGGCTTAGTCCCTGATCAATCATTTAGCATTACATAGACATGATCAGAGAATATGTAGAAAGAGAAATTTGAACAAATCAAGAATTGCATCATGATCTACTTTCTGTTTATTTACCACTTAAGGGTTAATAAACAAAGAAAATTTGAATTGTACAAGACTTATCAGCAATCACAATAAAAGACTGCAGGTTCTAGAATCATATAAACTGGCAATCAAAAGAACTAGGCCTGTGGCCCAAAGTATAATCCAGCAAAATTATTCATAATATTGAATGGAAAAATGGACATTCAATAAATTTGCAGATTTTCAGGACTTTTCTTTCAACCAAATCCAAACTCAATAGAAAATATGACATTCTAAGAGCCAATATCAAAAATCAATTTCAAGGAACTTAATATAGTCAAATTGTTTTTACATAGAAATATATACCATATTTTTAAGACTGACATCAGCAATTGGGTAGCTCAAACAAAAAAAATGGGAGCAAAAAAGCCTAGAAAAAAGCTAAAAATAGTAACTGTGCTACACAAAAATGGTGTATAAGACAACTCTGAGGTACCACTACATATCTCTCAGATTGGCTAAGATGACAGGAAGAAATAATGATGATTGTTGGAAAAGATGAGGGAAAACTAGGACACTTATACATTGTTGGTGGAGTTGTGAACTTATTTAACCATTCTGGAGAGCAATTTGGAACTATGCCCAAAGGGTTATTAAAGTGTGCATACCCTTTGATCCAGCAGTGTTTCTACTAGGCTTACATCCCAAAGAGATCTTAAAGGAGGGAAAGGGACCTACATGTGCAAAAATGTTTGTGGCAGCCCTTTTTGTAGTGGCAAGAAACTGAAAGCTGAGTGGATGCCCATTAGTTAGAGAATGGCTGAATAAGTTATGGTATATGAGTGTTATATTCTATAAGAATTTAAATTAATATAATCAAAATTATGTATTTTGTGTTCAATAATGATCTCTAGTTCCTCTTTTTTCACAAATTCCTTCCTCCTTCACAGATCTGTGAGGTAAATTATCCTATGTTCTTCTAATTTGCTTATATCATGCTTTAAGTCTAAATCATGAACCCATTTCGACCTTATCTTGGTAAATGCTATTAGGTGTGGATCAATGCCAAATATTATTGCTCTGTGAAAAATGATGGGCAGTATGATTTCAGAAAGGGCTAGAGAGACTTGCATGAACTGATGCTGAGTGAAATGAGAAGAACCAGGAGATCACTATACATAGCAACAGTAAGATTACAGGATGATGGGTTCTAATGAATGTGGCTCTCTTCAACAAAGAGATAATTTAGGCCAGTTCCAATAGTCTTGTGATGAAGAGAGCCATCTGCACCCAAAGATAGGATTGTGGGAACTGAGTGTGGATCACAATATAGTATTTTCACTCTTTTTGTTGCTGTTTCCTTGCATTTTGTTTTCTTTCTCATTTTTTTTCTTTTTGATCTGATTTTTCTTTTGCAGCATATTTGTGAAAATATGTGAAGAATTGCACATGTCTAACATATAATGGATTACTTGCCATCTAGGGGAGGGGTGGCAGGAAGGGAGGAAAAAAAACTCAGAACACAGAATTTTATAAGGGTGAATGCTGAAAATTATCCATGTATATATTTTGAAAATAAAAAGTTTTGGGGCAGCTAAATGGTACAATGCTGGCCCTAAAGTCAGGAGGACCTGAGTTCAAATCCAGCCTCAGACACTTATCACTTCCTACCTGTGTGACCTTGGGCAAGTCACTTAACCCCAATGGCCTCAGTAATAAATAAATAATTAAAAAGCTTTAATTTTTAAAAAGGTGTAAAGGAAGCATAGGCACAGAGGGGGGAGGAAGGCTTGTAGTTCTGGAAACCAACTCACATTGGAAGTGGGCATAGGCAATGCTACATATATACAATCAAGGATATAGCACCCTCCAAAATCTATAAAGAAATAAGGGGGAAGGGGTGGACCCTAAGGATGGAGGAAGAAGATAAGGGAGGGAATCCATGGACAGGAAGGTGGGGAAGGTTAAATAATAGCAATGCAAGTTAAGATGCAGATTTAAAAGAGTTGTTATTATTTGTCCTGTTCTGGAAGAGGAACATGACATCAAGGAAGTGATGCCATGACATACAAGTGAATTGGATTTAAGGGAGAGATGGGTGTGCAAAGTCACCTGCCTCACTTTCCCCTCTAGAACCCTCTGGATCCAGTGGCAAGGTAAAAGTCAAGGTGACTAGACATGGTCTTGGATGTAATGAGAGACCTGGGGCCTTTTAAAATAAAATCTTCAACAAGTCTCAGTTTGACTGAGACCACACCCATTTAGTGATTAAGGCTAGGTAGCAATTGAGGCAAAGAATCTTCTCTTTCATTTCGTCCAAAATAAAAAAAAAAGCCTAAATGAAGGAATAAATGAATCTGGGAGGGGAAATGATTGCTACTTAGATTCAATCTGAGTCAATCAGGACCCAAACTATGACTGACTGGGGCTTGGCCCTATTGGTGGCCAATGAGAATCAAATTGATTTTGGTTTAAAACCTGGTTCTTAAGAAAGAAATAGCTAGTAAGAAAGAAGAAAGGAAGAAAGAAATAAGAAAAGAGGGAAGGAAGGAAGGAAGGAAGGAAGGAAGGAAGGAAGGAAGGAAGGAAGGAAGAAAGGAATGGGAGGGAGGGAGGGAGGAAGGGAAGAAGGAAGGGGAAAGGAAAGAGTCTTCCAACTAACCAATTCCAGGCCAGGTTCACCTCCCTGGTGTTGGGGTCCTCTTCAAGAATGAAGGACAAACAACAGCAAAAGAGTTAACAGGGAAGGAAAAAAGAAATGACAAACTTAAAGATTCAATTAAGAGAGAAATCCACACTGTATATCAGCCATACTGATGTTGACTTGGATTCATGTTTGCATGTGTGTATGAATATCTGTGTGTGGGTATGTGTGTATATATGCATGTGTCTATGTGTCTGTCTCTGAGTATATGTAGATATATGTATGTTGTTCCATATATGTCTGTGTATAGATGTGTATATGTGTGAGTGGATGAGTGTGAATGTATATGTATGTATACATGTGGGGGTGGAGGGGATGTATGTATGTATATATCTATACATGTATATAATAATTATCCCTGCTTAACTATAGTCTGATTGGGGGAAGTGTGGGGTGATGAAAGGGCAAAAAAAAAGAATAAAGTAAAAAAGATGTATGCAGCAGAGAACAAAAGAATAACCTACATGGAAGCAAAAAAAAAGAATGAAGCCTCATGAATACAATTTCATCTATTATATATCCTTTCTTGAGCTGATAATTTATTTTTAGTTATTTTGAATCCTCCTAGATGTTCTGCTGGTCATTTGAAAATGTTCTGTTCTGTTTTGTTTTACTTTTCTGGCTTTCTTTTTTTTTCTTTGCTTTTTAAAAAAATAAATTTTAAAAAGGTTTTATGGAGTGGGATGAGCATGGATGGTGGGGGAAAGTCTTGATGGAGTACATAAGAAGCAAATATCCTCCCCCCGCCCACACCATCATCTCCACCTTTGTTTTTATTCCAGCCCAATAGCCCCACACATGCCAGTTTTTGCCTTTAAATAGCACCTAAATACTGTTTTATTATCCACACAACCTTGGTTTTCTTTACTCTCAGAGTCAGTGAAAGATTCCTACCACTTAATACTTTCTGAGTAATGGAAGTGAGGCACAGTCAAATTCAGTGTCTCTATCCATACAAGGTCATGATGGTATCAGGCTAAATCACATTCACCTCATATCCAGATGTTAAGGGTCTCCACAAATGAAATGAAGGCTACAAAAATATCTATAGCAACTTTTCTCATGGTGATGAATTGGTAATCAATGGAGGCACTCATCAATTGGAGAATGGTTAAACAAATATAGAATCTAATGATGTTAGTATCTCAATTCTGTAGATCTGGTTCTTCTCTGACTCCTAAGTCTTAAGTAATTATAACTAATGTTTTCTACACACACACACACACACACACACACACACACACACACACATATATTTGTATGTATAAATGTACATGTAATACACATGTGTATATTAAAGTTTGCACAGTATTTTATGTATTTCTCTAATTTAATCCTCACAGCAATCCCATAGGATCTGTACTATTTTAACAATTTTACAAATGAGGAAACTGAGTAAGAGAGGTTCAGTGACTTGATTAAGATTACACTAATAGGTATCTGAGGTAGTTTACTCCAGTCTTCCTGAATCTAAGCCTAGCATTCTATTCTCCATATCACCTCACCAATAGAGATTTCAAGACTACTATTAGATGATAAAAATCTTTTTTAAAAAAACTTATTTGCAAAACATATATATGGGTAATACTTCAACATTGACCCTTACAAAGCTTTCCATTACAAATTTCCCTCCCCTAGTCCCCATCCCTCCCCTAGATGGCAGGAAATCCACTATATGTTCATTATGTTAAAATACTTGACAAATCGAATATATGTATACATATTTCCACACTTGGATGACAAAAATCTTAAAGGATATCCATAGTCTACCATGAAACCTGTGCTGTTAATGCGAATGGCATGACAATGTCTATATTTTAGTTTTTGGCATAATGTAATCATTTATTTTTGATACTCCCTCATTTTTGTTTCTTTCAAAGGAGTGGAAGATTTATTATTTATTTTGATGAGTTTCTTCTGTTCTAGAAAGTGGGAGAAAGTCCGTGAGATAAGTCATGTGAAGAGAGGTATATTTACCTGCCCAAGTATACGTACAAATAAAAGTTGCGGATCACAAATGGGAAAATATAATCTACTGTAACATTGTGACAACATTGATGAAACTCAGAAAGATTCCAATTCTGAAAATTCATCATTCAATGCCTATTTACAGTGAGTGCAACATCAAATTATTTGTAAGGATGCAAAATAGCCATGGTCTCTGACTTCAAGATGCTAGCAACCCCGGCTAATTAGGCAAAACAAATAACAACAATAGCTAATATTTATTTTGGTGCTTTAAGGTTTGCAAAATGGTTTATATATAATATTTCATCTGATCCTCATAATTATTATTTTCATTTTATAGATTAAAAAAAACTTAAGCTAAGAGAGGATAAGACAGAGAGAAACTCATTGAGGATCACATAACTAGTAAGTTCTGAAGCAGAATTTGAATTGAATGTTATAAAAACACATGTGTATTCATACACACACCATCCCTCTATTCACAACTACACATATTTCAATAACAATAGTAGTTTATTTACAAAAATCATTGAATAACATGCTCCTTTGCTCCAGATATTATGCTAGGCACTGGATACTTAAAGATAACCTCAAAAGATTTACATGGGGGTGTGCAGAGGGTGAAGAAGGGAGAAAAAAGCTTACCATTATATATAGCACTTTATTATTTAAAAAATCTTATATATGTTATCTTATTAAGCATATGAAGTAGGTAGAAATATGATTTCCCTGTTTAAGATAGATAAAATGATTCAGAAAGAGTATATGATTTGTCCATCTCCCTCCTAGGCTTCTAGCATCTGATGTGACCCAAAAGACCCAATTCCCTAAGGCCTATTTCATCTATTGCAAAATTAATGAGGAAACCAGCTTCCTCAGTCAAACCTCCATCTTAATAATAAGCAGGGGGAAATTAGATCAACCACATTTTTCAGTTAAATCAGATTCTGATGTTTTAGAATTGACACTCACAATGTCGTATAAAGCCAAGATTCTGAGATCAGGGTTTAAATTCCAACCTTCTCTTCTCCCAAGGAAAACTTTGTGAAGGTTCCCAAAACCTCACTTTGCACTCTAATTCACTATCTAGAAATTCCCCTTTAAGTCCCATTTTGGTGATGTCTGCTTTTCAAGGGGTCCCATGAAATATCTCCTAGCTGCAAATCTGCTTCCAAGGAGTCCAAGAAAGGAACTCTGATTGTTCCTAAAGACGAAAAGCAGCCCTGGTATTTTTAACATTCAAGGGATTCTTCCCATTTAGGATTGTAAAGGATAGGTTAGGATGCAGTGGCCTTTGGGTAGAGGTTGGTGGGGTATTTTCCTAGAATTCACTATTATGCTTAATAAAAAGAATGGCATCCCCTGCTTCATCTTCCAGGAGGCAGAGTTCCTTCTTTTATACCAGAAGTCTTCAGGCAGAGACTAGGTGAAGTCTCTAGATGAAGATGAGATTGACTGTGAAATCCCAACTCAGGTTTGATGAGTCCTAAAATAAGAGCTGCACCCCTTGATCCCATCCCAAGATGGGGACTAACAATGAAGGGAAGCACAACACAAACCATAGAAGAGTGAAAAAGGCAAAAGTAAGAGAGTAAATGTGAAGCTCAGAAAAAAGGAAAATGATCAAACACCAAAACATAGGAAGAAAAAATAGAAATTAAGGGAGAGGGAGGGGAAGAAAATGAAAAAAGGAGAAAAGGAAAGAAGGGAAAAGGGAAAAGAAAAAAAAAGAGTAAAAGAAATGAGGGATAAATCATTAGCATATAAAATTACTAGCATAGGGTTTTGGATAGGGAAACCAATGCTTTCAATTTCTCTTGCACAGCAGACCAGAAAGGTAAGTCCTGCTATACTGGTATGGGTCAAATCCAACATTAGATGGGAAGAGAATTCATTTTCCAGGAATGAGGACTCCCCCCATTAAGCTTGCCTGTGTAATTTGCCTTTCCTGAGGAAAGCTTTTCAGATTAGGGAATTGGGTGGAGGAAGAACTGTCATTTCACCTTCCTGGTGCATCATTTTAAATCAAAATAGATCCTGATGGTACAATGGCTGGAAGAAAGAGGAGAAATAGCAACCAAGAAGAGGGAGGGTGGAAAAGGAGGTCAGTGGATGATGATATAGGACAGATCTTGATTGCATAGGAAGGGCCACTCCAAACTTGAATTATCCAGGCTGATCTATGTGTGAGCCATGCACTTAATATAGATCATCTTTGTCTAATAAAGCTGAAATTCATCCTGATTTTCTGCTCTTTTTCAACTTCCTGACTCTTGAGAATACCCTTCAATAATAAGCCTAGAAAATCCTTTTAGCAAGATAACATGTTAAGTGTCAGAGGTGAGATTTGAACCCAGATCCTCTGCCTATATGCCCATGACTCCTTTTCTTTATTGAATTGAAAATTCAAATTTCAAAAAATTGAAAATCACTTCCCATTCACCCCACACAATAAATGCTATAAAAACACATATGCATTCATATATATATATATATATATATATACTTATACATATATATATATACACACACACACATACACAAACACACAGAAGTATACACAACAAGAAAATGACATGAGACAACAGCTGTTCGTCTCTTTCCTGTTGCTGACAATTTTTGGCTTTTCTTAGAAAGGTATGAATTTGGTAGCAGAGACACATGAGGCCATTTTCTTTCCAGAAGTAATTGGACTTCTAGGAGACTATGACTGCAATATGTTTGCAAAATGCTGTTGAGAAATAGGCCTCAAGGAGTCAAAACTGCTAGAATCCTTGGGGAAAAATGCACTCATATTTAGTGTGGAATTTATTAAAAATAGTCCATATTTGTATCATGTTTTCAAATGCACGTACAAGGTATCCCCCTCATAACAACCCTGTGAGGGTGATGGTACAGATATTATCATTCCTTCTTTTCAATATAAAAAATCTGCCCTCAAAGCTTGACTTAGCATCATGCAGCCAATGGGAATTGGGGCCAAACTTCAGTCCCAGATCCTCCCTGACTCCAAAACCAGAGCTGGATGCCTCTTTTACATGATAAGAGTGTCTCATACATATATAATGCTTTATGATTTTTTCTTTTTAAAAAATATTTATTAGTTTTTAACATTTACTTTTATTAGATCTTATTTCCATTTTCTCCCTCCCTCCTCTCACCCCTCTTAAGTGCTTTATAATTTTTAAAACACTCCTATCCATCACCTCATCTTTATTTTTCATATTTAACTTTGTGAGTTACAGGGGCTGGTATGTTCGTGTCCATTTTATAGATGAAAAAACTAAAGCCCAGTGATATTTAGAATGCTCAAGTATTCCAATTATAGAAGGAATTAGAACCCAAATATCTTGACTCCTTGTTGGGGGCTCTAGGATTCTTGAAACACTTTTGGGTCACCAAATTTGGTTAAGGAAAAACTCCTATATAACACTGATGAAAACATTATGAAATACCTTCTCTTTATAAATACCAATAGAGAACATTAAAACAACTCATATGGAATTGTCTCTGCTCTGGTTTCTGAGAGAAAAAAAGTATTAGTAGGGGCAGGTAGAACACTTCCTAGCTGTGTGACCCTGGGCAAGTCACTTAACTCCAATTGCCTCAGGGGGGGAAAAGTATTAGTAAAGATAGATTTAAGTTATTGAATCATCTTTCCCGGGCATATTTACATTGTTACAGTGATGTCTAAGTGGGAATAAACATTTATCCCTTGTTAAAGGAGTTTAATGCATGAAATAGTGAAGTTAAAGAGGAAGGGAGGCATTTTGGAAAATTAGGGAACAAGATGATTGCCTACACACAGTGTATAGATCTAAGACCAAGGCTGTATTTCTGTGCTTATAGAACTTAACAAGGTGGTAAGATAAACTACTTTTCTACTTCTCGTGTTCCCATCTCCTAAAATATCTGTATTATATTTTGGAAATTCTCCACTGAAACAAATCTCTTCTTCAGTTGAAGTCTCCCATTATACCCTCTTCCTGTGTCATAATTTGTCCATACACTTACCAATCAAAGAAGAGTCACTTTGTTTCCAGATTTGTTAAATCTGTCCAGAAAAAATACTGTTATGAAAGTTTTGGGATATATGGGGTTTTCCTTTTTGTTCCTCCTCAGGGAATATGCTCAGTGGGAGGATATCTGGAAGATATCTTCATCAAAGTTGTTATAAGCAGTGTGACCCTAGGAATGGAAAGTAACTTCTTTGTGCCTCAGTTTCCTCATCTATAAAGTAAGGAGGGTAATGCTTATATAACTCACTTCATAGTTTGTTGTCTGATAGCTCCCGGGGTCTGTGATCTCACAAATATAGGTGTTCTCTTCCCTGATGCAGATTGCAAGTCATTCACGAATTCTGATCCCTGAGATTCTTGCTCAGGTTTTGCCACAGGTCCATATTATAGGCATTCATCATTAGAATGACTTTTTTTCCCCTTGGGTATTAGTGCAATCTCTTGGGTTTCCAATTCACTCTTTTGGCTCTCATGACATAACCCTCCCACCTCCTTTTCTGATCTTACATTTACTGGAGGGGATCAATCTCTACCACTTTTGCAGATAGAACATTGGGAATACTTGAAAAGGAAAATACCATTGTGGAAGCTACAATGGCCAGTGAGAGTTGTTTTATTTAGTCTTACTAAGTGGGATTCTCAGGGTTTAGTGACTACCTGTCTTCACACAGCCTTTATGTATCTGAGATAGGACATTGAAGGTAACAATTTATATTTTTATAGTAAGTAAATAAAGAAATTAAGGAAATTGACATCTAGAGTGACTTACCCATTATGCCATGATTAGTAAGAATCAGAGAGTGACTTTAAAGCCAGCTGCAACTCTATTGTACTACACTACATTGCTACATTACATATATATATATATATATATATATATACAAATATATGTTTATTATTTTATTTTATATCACTTTTTTAAATAGTTACTAATCTCTTTTGATCTTTACATTGACCCTGTGAAGGTAGGTATTTTAAATACCTTCATTTTGTAGATTAATATAGTGACCATTCTGATCTAGCTGGCAAGTGACAGGGGTGAGATCTGATCCAGACCTTCTAGCCTTCCAATCCCCCTTCCACTCCATTCACCAAGCCAAGCTACATCCCACCATATTCCTTCTCTTTACATGAAAGACATAGGGTTCATTAAATGCTAAATGGCAATGCTCCACTTCATAAGAGTACATCATCCAATCCCTCGGGTTCCTGAAGAACAAACATAGAAAAAAGGAACCCTCCTTTCCTGCTCTGTCCTCAAAGTATCACATCCCACTCATTCTTCCAGACCTACTTGTCTCTTCCATAAAGCCAATACCACCAGCCCAGCTGGAAATGAGCCCTCCTTCTAAGCTATTCTAATCTTCCTTGTCTTTGCAATTCATTTAGCAATTAATCATGTACAGCTCATTTCTTTGAGTCACTACTTAAATCATTGTTCTTTAATTTTTCACATGTTGATGCTTTGTCTCTCCAGGTAGATTTAAAGTTTCTGGAGGGCAGGTACTATCTTCTATATCTTTTCATCTCCCCCTACCGCCACCCTTATTTATTGAATATAGACCTGGGTAATTAGTAGACTCTCCATCAGGGTTTGTCACTTTGGTTTTAATAGTATACTGAGGCTGTTCATCTTCTGAGTCATCTTCTTCACCTCTTCCTAACATCTCTCTCAAGGTTTCATAACTTTCCCTCAAAGCACAAAATTAAAATGAGACAATTCAACCTGTTAAAAAAAAAAAAGGACCCAAAATAGTACCAATAGTCTTTCACAGAAGCAATGTCACTTTCTGGATTGCCACAGCATCTGGAATTGGGGACATCAGCGACTCAGCCGTGTTCTACCTCGGAAGCTTTTTGGAGGCTCACTGCTTCTAAGTTTCAGGTATCTTTTCTTAGTTCAACTTAAACATCTCTGGGGAAACACTCTCTAGAGAAATCCAGTTCAGAAGAATGATGCTGATACCTAAGAATTATCTCTTTAATAGTTTCTATATTGACTATGTTCAAAGAACTCAAGTCTGTATCAGCTATGACCCTGACCTCAAGGGGCAGACAGTCTGAGATGGTTATATATGTGGCAATTCTCATTCAAGGTCATTTTAAGCATAATTGTGAAAGAGGTGAAGCTTGCCTTGATGCTTTCATTTTCCTTCAAGACTATTTTCCTTTTCCCACAAGGGCCCAAAGACTCTTCTTCCTCTCTCTCTCCTTTTTGCCCTTCCAGAAAATGTCTGCTATAGATTAATTTACACCTTAGTGTGAATTTAAGACAATTCAATAATGTCCCTATCAATAGCATTTGGTCTTTAAGCATAGAATTCAAACCTTCAATATATATTAAAGGAAATTCAAGGGTCAACAGGGACTGAGGATCTATTGAGAGTTGGGGGAAGGGAAGGTGAAGCACAAAGATCTATGTGCTTGTTTATTCTGCTTCTCTATAAGCCTACCCCAGAAGTCATGTGAATATGGTACTCTATAGGCTGGTACAAAATGAATCGTTTTTCTTATTCAAAATTGATCATGTTTAATTCTTCTTACTGTCTTCTGTTTTTTTCTCTTAAAACCCCTTCTCTTGAAGCTATTAGCCATTCTGGGTTAGATAAACCACTGTCTCTGGGAGTTAGTTTTTCTTTCCCCAGAGATTGTCTTCCAAGCCCATTGGACTGGCCATATCAGTGTTGTTCTTCTCCATCTTTCTTCAGAATGTTCCCCACGTTTCAGCTCTAGAGAGAATATGTGCCTTACTCTGGAATCTGGAAAATACAAGTTTATCAGATATTCATTCACTTAATAATTTAACAAGGAGTTATTAGTTTTATGGAGAATTCTTCTACATAAAAGTTCTTCTGAACACCCTAGGAACTCACATGAGAGAACATAAACCAATCTGACTCAAGAAAAATATTGGAGTTTTTTGGGGTTTTTTAATTTAATTTTAGTACACATTTCCTTATGAATTATGTTGTGAGAATAAAATCAGAACAAAAGGGAAAAACCACGGGAGAGGAAAAAACATTAAAAAATGAACATACTATATATTGATATATATATATATATATATTCAATCTTCCTAGTTCTTTTTCTGGATACATATGGCATTTTTTGTCCAAAGTTTATTGGAATTGCTTTAGAAGCACTAAAAAAACCCAAATCTTTCATAGTTGAACATTGTACATTCTTGCTATTACTGTGTACAATGTATTCCTGGTTCTGCTTGTTTTGCTCAACATTAGTTCATGTAAATCTTTCCAGGCCTTTCTAAAAGCATCTTGTTCATCATTTTTCATAGAACAATAATATTTCATTATCTTCATAAACCACAACTCTTCAGCCATTTCCTGATTGATGGGCATCTACCCATTTTTCAATTCTTTGCTACCACAAAAAAAGCTGCTATAAACATTTTTTTTTTTTTGCTTTTTGCTGAGGCAATTGGGGTTAAGTGACTTGCCCAGGGTCACACAGCTAGGGAATGTTAAGTGTCTGAGACCAGATTTGAACTCAGGGCCTCCTGACTTCAGGGCTGGTACTCTGACCACTGCGCCACCTAGCTGCCCCTGCTATAAACATTTTTGCACATGTGGGTCCTTTTTCCCTCTTTTACGATTTACTTGGGATATAGCCCAGTAATGGTGCTGCTGTATAAAAGGAAGAAAACTATTGTTGACTTTGCCATGACCATTAGCCAAACCAAGGGGCTTGAATGAAGTCCACCAAATTCACTTCTGAATAAATATTTTCTTGCACTACACCCACCACTCTGCTGGATGAGGAGAGGGAAGATGACATGTCAAGGGCAGTATGTATACAATATTATTTCCCTTAAGTCATGGTAACAGTCACTGAATTCAGGGTTTGAAAGCATGTCATAGATTTCTTCAACTCAACTGAATAGGAAATCCTATGACATCCTTGACAAGTGATAATCCAGGCTTTGTTTGAAATTCTACTACCTCTTAAAGGATATTTAGCTATTTTTCTTAAAGACCAGGTCTTATACCAAAACCAATCTGATTTTCATTGGCCACCAATAAATCCTAGGCCAAGCCCCATTTGATCATAGTTTGGGTCCTGATTGACTCAGATTGAATGTAAATAGCAGTCATTTCTGCTTTGACCAAGAATCCTGAGAGTCTTGCCCTCCCTTCATTCATTCATTCATTCAAGGTGAAAGAGGAGTTTCTTTGCATCAATTGCTACCTAGCCTTAATCACTGAGTCTTAATCATTGAGGCTGAATGCAGCCTCAGTTAAAATGAGACCTGTTGAAGACTTTAGCTTAAAAAAGACCATTTCATTCAAGGCCATTTCCAGTCATTCTGATCTACATCTTACCACTGAACCCAGATGCTCTGGAAGGAAAAGTGAGGCAGGTGACCTTGCCCAGTCTTCCCTCACTTCAATCAAATTCACTTGTATGTCATGGCATCTTCTCCCTGATGTCATGGTCCTCTTCAAGAATAAAGGAAAAACAATACCAGGACAGGTAGGGTGGTACAGTGCATAGAATTCCGGGTCTGGAGTCAGGAAGAAATGAGTTAAAATGTGGTCTTAATAGCTGTATGATCCTAGCTAGTTATTGGCCTCATATTTGCATCAGTTTCTTTTTCTTTAAAATGTAGAAAATAAGAGCAGCCACCTATCTCCCAGAGTTATTGTAAGGATCAAATTTGATATTAATTGTAATTTTTAGCACAGCTCCTGGAACATAGCAAGCACTATATAAATGCAAGTTATTGTTATTCATTAAACACCTATTATGTGTCATGTATCATGCTGAGAATTATGATATAAACTTTTTAAAAAAGAAAAGAAAAGAAATCGTCTTTGTCCCCAAGGAGTATATATTCTATCAGGCATATATATAAAAATACAGAAAATAAATACAAGATGTATTGAGGGGAGATCCTAACATCTAAGGCTATCAAAAAAAAAAGCTTCATATGAAATTTGGCATTTGGAGATTACTTTTAACAGAATTTAGGGATTTTAAAATATGGAAATAGGGAGAAAGAGCTTCCAGCAATGGGAGACCACCTGTTCAAAGGCATGGACACAGGGGTGTAATGAAATGCATGGGAATAAGGAAAAAAGACAACTTGGCTAGAATATGGAGGGCATGAATATAATGCTAGCTCAGACTTATATAACAATGTGTAGTTTACAAAACTCCCCTTTCTCTGGAGAGGCAATAGGGATTAAGGGACCTTCCCAGAATCACACAACTACTAAGTATGAAGTATTTCAGGCCAGGTTTGAATTCAGGTCCTCCTGACTTCAGGTTTGGTGCTTTATTTTAGTTATAAAGTCTCTTCTTCACAACTGTGCTGTCTAATAATTAGTATAAGCATATCATTTAGGATATACCTTTTTAAATTTGGGATCCCAAGCAAAGCTCCATATAAAACTGTGGATCCTCTCAAAATCATAGTTGATAAGCCCCCCCCAATATTTTTTTAATTCACTAATTAAATAATATAATTATTTCAGAAAAAAAGTATTTAATAAAATAGTGTAGCAAGAAAAATAGTAATGGATGATTTCTTCCATAAGCCCGGGGCATAATCTCCCAGAAATGCATATTGCATTAGTGATAGACATGCAAAGAGATAACACATAAAGGCATAGACATTGAGAACATGCACAAGCTTGAAGCAGAGAGGCACTGATATCTCCTGATTTATATCACAGCCCTGCTTTGCCTGAACTTATTCTTTATGGGACCCTATTCCTGGACCTGCTCTTGGTTGTTGCATTGTATCTCTTTTTCTACCCACATTTATCTCTATTGGACTTCTATGATGATTGGACTTCTGTGTGAGTTACTCTGATGACACCATAGTCTTTTCTAGACAAGGATCCTGTGTATCAGCATTTATGTTTTTTCTCTCCAAAGCTGGGCATTCTGGTTCTAGTGTTCTCAGATGTGTTGACTAGAAAGCCTCTCCCTGATAAGGACTGACTGATAACTTTTTTTTTACTTTATTTTGCCTCCTTTCCCCTTTTTTTTCAGTATGATATCCCTTCCACCTTTAATTTCTTTTCCACGATTATCAAAGTAAAATCGAATTATACCCCCATTCTTTAAGGATACCCATAGTAGAAATATAGTTCTCAAGAGTTCTTTCCTTTTTACCTTTTTATGCTTCTCTTGAGTTCTGTATTTGGAGGTCAAATTTTTTGTTCAGATCTGGTCTTTTCATTAGAAATAGGTGGAATTCTCCTGTATCATTGGATGATCATCTTCTTCCCTGGAAGATAATATTCATTCTAGCTGGATAGCTTATTCTTGGCTGTAATCCAAGTTCTTTTGCCTTTCGTAATATCTGATTCCAGGCCCTTTGATCCTTTAATGGGGAAGCTGACAGATCTTGTGTAATTCTAATGACAGTTCCTCAGTATTTGAATTGTTTCTTTCTAGCTGCTTGCAATATCCTTTCCTTGGTGCGATAGTCCTGAAATTTGGCCACGATATTCCTTGGGGTTTTAATTTTGGGGTCTTTTTCAGGAGGTGATCGGTGAATTCTTTCAATGCCAATTTTGCCTTCTGATTCTAAAACATCAGGGCAATTCTCTTTCATGATTTCCTGGAAGCATTCTTTTTCCATTTTGCCAATTTTATTCTTCAGTGAATTGTTGTCTTTTTCCAATTCACCATTTTTATTTTCCAGTGAATTGATGATTTTTTCAATTCACCATTTTTGTTTTCCAGTGAATTGATGATTTTTTCAATTCACCATTTTTATTTTCCAGTGAATTGATGATTTTTTCAATTCACCATTTTTATTTTCCATTGAATTGGTGATTTTTTTCCAATTCATCAATTTTGTTTTTCAGTGAATTGTTGTCTTTTTCCAGTTCACCAGTCTTTTTTCTTAGTTTTTCACATCTCTGTTGCAGGGAGTTTTTTTTCTTCTTGAACTGATCTCAATACATTTCCCCATTTTTCTTCTAGCTCTCTTTTGAGATTCTTTATGCAGTCTTCTAGGTAAGCCTTCTGAAAGGGAGACCAGCTTAAGTCCACCTTTGTGGCTTCATCTGGGATTGTTTTCAGAATCTCAGGATCTGGGGACTTCTCTACTTTCTCTCCGTAAAAGCTGTCTATGGTGAGAGCTCTCTTCTGCTTCTTGCTCATGTTTTTGATTTTGAGGTCTAATTCAGAGCAGGGAATTCTGCAGCCGTTTCAATTTGCCCTGGGGCAGTTCACGGAGTTGACTTCCGGTCTGCGGGCTGGTCTGGCTAAACCCGCACTAGGACCACGCTTTCAGCTGCTTTCAATCCACCCTTTACTAAAGGTAGATCTGCCAAAGCACCTGCCTGCAAGTAGAGCAAAGTGGCCCAAGCATCTTCCAGGGACTTCCTGGGTGCCTAAAATCCACCCCTCTATTCCAACCCCGACTTCCTCCCTGGGCGCACTGGCGTCTGATTGCGGCCAGCTGCCCATCACCTGCGTGTCTGAAACTGACCTTCTCCAGAGTTCTTCCAAAATAGATTTTTGATAGAAGTGCGGTGTACTCCAAGTGTTTGATGGAGCCCTCACTCCAGAACCAGTTCGGAGGTTTAATTTGTCTGGATCTGAGGGAAGGTCTCAGGAGCTCACAGAGAACGCTGTCTGCAGTTCACCATCTTGGCTCCGCCCCAGTGACTGATAACTTTTTAGTCACAATCTTTGAGCCATCACATTCAGTCAGACAGAGGATGATTAATTAATATGTATAACAGTATGACAGGTTATGACACTTAAACCATGAGTGTTTGGTTTTTTTTTTCTTTTTTTTTCTCAGAGACTAAAAGATAGGACTGAGATAAAAATATTTTTGTCCAAACATTTATCTGACTTAAGGTGAGAAATTCCACCAAGCCTCTTTAGTTTGTCATGAAAATTAATTTTAATTAGAATAAAATGTAATGAATGAGAAGGTAAGATTACTAGTGTCCACTAACTTACTCCATATTCCTATCTTTATAATTTATATCTATCAACAACAAAACATTTTTGTTTTTCTATTGTATTTTGGTAAATGAAATTCTTATTATCTACTTATGCAAGCTTCATTATATGCAAGAGGAAATTGATTCCTAAAGAGAAATGATTTGCCCATGATCATGATGCTAGTTGATATGAGTGTTGATGCATAAACTCCAAACTCTTCTTCTCACACCCAACATTTCTGCCACTGTGTTATTTGACAATGCATAAGATACATAAAATCACAGAATTTGAGCCGTGAGGGACCTCAAAGACCATCTAATCCAATCTATAAATGAAAGGAATTCCAGCAATAAAACCTTTAAAATTATCATGCAAAATTATGTCATACGGGGCAGCTACATGGTGCAGTGGATAGGACACTAGCCCTGAAGTCAGGAGACCCTCAGTTCAAATCTAACCTTAGACACTTAACACTTACTACTATAAGCAGTGTGTGATCTTAAAGAAGCCATTTTTACCCCAATTGCTTCACCAAAAAAAGTCATATATAAAAGCTCTTTCTTAGGATCATAGATCATGAATTGGAACAGACTTTAGTGACTATCTTTCTAATCCAATTCTCTCCAATTTTACACACGAGGAAACTGAGGATAAAGGAGCTAAAGGAGTATATCTAAATATTCAGTGGTAGTAAATATTAGAGACAAATATTTGAATCTAGGCTCCAGACAGTTCTTTCCACTGCACCGCATTCCCTCTTTTTTTTTCAGCTTAGACAAACACCCATTGGAAAACACTTCTTACACACTCCAATCAGCAGTCTTGACCCTTTTGCACAAATCTTTTCCAGGCCTTTTTCTGTTCTGCTCAAACTCAAGGACATTTCCTATATCTCCTTTATATTACAACTGTTTTACCCTTTTCTGTGCTACAGTTGATTTCCCATGTGAGTTTCAATGCCTCAAAAGAAAAGGAGGAGGAGGAGGAAAAAGAAGCAAAGAAAAAAAAAGAGGAGGAAGAACAAGAAAAAAAGAGCCCTGATTTCAATCCACATTTCACTTTCCATTTCCCCTTTCTCCCTAGCTCCCTTCAGGTTTGAGATCACTCCCTTCCCTCCATACTCTGTTGCTACTCACATCAGGACCCCTCATTAACCCACTGAACACATAAGGTTTCAAAATCTTGGAGAAGGGAGTTTGGGAGGTGAATTGTGTTCTCTGACAAGTATGTAAAGCATCAGATGATATACTATATCTGAAAGGCCCTATTACCGGAGATTTACAATTCAACTCTAAGGTTACACTCCAGGTTGAAATTGGCTGACAAGGTCTCAGCTTGGGTTGGATTTATTCATATGTATTAAATTTTTTTTTAATTAGTTTGGTGCCCAGGTCATTTCTAAACTGAAGGAATGTGAAATAAATAAACAACTTCCTGAAATAAAAAGGAAGCGGACCATGGTTTGTGTTAGTTGCTGGGTTTATACTGAAATGTTTCAGGTTCCCAAGTCATTAAACACTTCTACACATAGACTGAAACACCACAGGGCCATGTTAAGCTTAGACCTCTGCAAATCAGTTCCTGCTGTCACCAGCCTCCCCTCATCCCCAGGGCTCAGAAATTCATGTTTCCCTAGCAAGAGTCAAATGTCTGCAGTGGGGTAGAAAGGGAAAAGTTTGGCTTGCATAGATTCAGTCTCTGGCTAGCATCCATTCTGCATCCCTGGTGCAGGGAGTATGAGTGGGAGAGGTCGAGGGAAGGTATTTGTGTCTGGCAGATTGTGGAGAGGAGGTTCTAATCACACAAACACACACCCCAGATGGTAAATAAATGAAAAAAGAAGCCAACAGAACCAGGAGTTATTCTGGGAGCAAATCTATGGAGCTTTGAACAGCTTTTCATTCCCATAATATAGCTCTATGATTGACAGTCACTCTGGATGGATGGGGTAGGCATTTATTAAATTAGTCTATTGGTCTGACCAGGACATCTTCCCAAAGTCAATAGTTCCTTATGTTTCAGAAATATGTAATTAAACTTTTTCTAGCATCTGGCCAAAGATGTCCTTTAAGTATACTGCGTTCAGTGTGATAACCAGAGCAGTTGATGGCAAAATGAGTATGGAGATAAAAAGTCAAGGACTTCTTAATTAATTGCTTCATCATTCCAGTGAATGAATTTCAAAATAATAGTACTACCAAACCATAGCAATGGAAAAAGGGATTAGAATCTTGACCTCCATATCAGGACCCATTTCCAAGTTACTTCTGTAACTTATTAGCTGCGTGACCATGAGCGTCTCATGTAACCATTCTGAGCCTTAGTTTCATCATATGTAAAAGAGAAATAACAGCATCTGTTATTACAAAGTTATTTATATAAAATGCTTTTTTGAATTGTAAAAAGACTGTGTAAATGTGGACTATTAATTATTATTCTGATGTAGGGAGATAACATTTAAGGAGATTTTTACCACCCACTTCCCTTAGCACTTTATTTTCATGTGATGGTGAGACTAGATTCTCAAAGACTTTGCCACCATAGTTCAAAGTCTAACAGATCCTAGCAAGGATCAGGTGTTTGGGGTTTAGGCTACTGTTTACCAAAGTTATAACCACTGTGAGTCCCCAGAAGGGTCAGTGATTATCATTTCAGTTATGGCTGCTTCACTTAAAGAGAAGATGAAAGCAGTGCTGGGGATTCAGTGGACATTGTAAAGATTCCCTCTGTTTATCAAGACTTAGAGAAATTCCTTCACCAAGAAAAGGCAAATTGATTTCTTCCTCCACTGTCATGATCATAACCGTTCTATAGACAACACTTCCCTCATAAAAAATATAATATACTCCCATTCAAATGATTTTACATTACGTTACATACTTGAACAATACCAATTTTATTGATGTATATTCAAACAAAGGTAAAGAAAGGATTTTGCTAATATTCATGGCCATTAACAAGGCATCCCCTAGTTTTTGTTTCCTAGCATGGTGGTGAGCTATTTTCCTGCCTCAGGGACTTGTACTGAACAGAACAATCATTTACAAAGAGTAGATAGCTCTTAATACATCACAGATATTTTAGGAATGAGTTCAGGTATCAGGAATCTATCAGGTTTGATTTACTAGGAACATTTTCACAGAGAAGAGGCTAAGGGTAAATGGAAAAGAGCCTTGCAGACTTTGTTTAGATAAGATGAACCCCTGACCATACATCTGAGTTAACCTAGGAAGCTGTGGTGGTGTAACAATTGATTGGTGAGGTTCTGGAAGACTTTCTCAACCAGCATGTGTTGAAATATTTACATTTATTCATTTTCTCTTGGTATATCCAAGAGATATGTACAGCGAGTACAGAAAACTCAATACTTTGCCACTGTTCAGGAAGTATTAACCCCATTTCTTTGCTGTGGCTTATGTTGCAAGCTCCAAAGTGGTGTTTTCCACCAAAACCAGATATACTTCTGAAAGCCCCTGTTACATCCAAGGATAAGGGGATAGCAACTGGACCTGTGATTTCATTGACATAAGGTATTCTCAGGTAAGAAAACTCCTTTACTCAATGCAGGTCATAATTTTCTCTGAAATTATGTTTTTGGACAGTTGCCTAAAGTACTAAAATGTTAAAATGCAGGATTAGGTAATCAGGTTGTATTAGTAATGGGACTTCAATCCAGGCTTTCTGATGGGTGCTAAATTCTTGTTTCTTGCCTTTCCAAATGTTCCCTCTCCAGCAGAAAATGAAAGAATGAACCTATAAGACATCTTGCAACTGTACTGCTGTTGTTCCATGTCCCTAGAAGAATAGTAGCTGGATAGGTCCATACTTCCTGCTGCACATTCATGCAACTAGAAATAGCAGTTGCGGGGCAGCTAGGTGGCGCAGTGGTTAGAGCACCAGCCCTGAAGTCAGGAGGACCTGAGTTCAAATCTGGTCTCAGACACTTCCTAGCTGTGTGACCCTGGGCAAGTCACTTAACCCCAATTGCCTCAGCAAAAAGAAAAAAAAAAAAAAAGAAAAAAAATAGCAGTTGCACCTGGGTCTCCTCTGTCTCAAATTCCCCAAACTTTGAGCCAGCCCACCCATGAATGCGTTTTTGCATTCTAGGTATATGGATCACTCCAAGAAAAAATAATGGAAAAATAGTAGAGACTAATAGGCATGGAAAACATGTCTTCTTTAAAAGATGGCACTTGGGTTGTAGGTTAGAACCTTAAATGGGTACCTAACTCCCTCCAAGTGATGTTGTTGCTGGAGCAGATATAGTAGCTAGTAACTCCTGGCACAGTTCTTTCCTCTAAACCCTAGAGTTAAAATAATAAGCAATTGTGAAGACTATGACCTTGGATTCTAACCTTTCTCCAATAAGTTTTGATTCAGGGTCTCTCTCATAGACATCTTAGAAACATTTCTCTCCATATCACCCTCTTCCTTCCTCATCATCCTCTACGTGCACATAAAACAAATCAAGAATTAGGATGCAGCATCAAGTCCATGTTCATGAATCCCTTCTTCAAAGCCCCTTCCTTACTGACAAGTACAGTTTTGTCTCCTTACAATGTAAGGAGTAGTTTCCTTAATATAATACTATCTTTTGTAATCAGATGAGAGGTTCCATTAGCTCAAGTATTTTAGGAATACTGTCTATAAAATCCATTGTTCCTGGAAAAAGAGACCTTTTCTCCACCCAGGGTAGCCCACACTTATATAGAGACTAGATTCTTTCTGGTCCTGGCAAAGGCAGTGGGTATAGATTGGAAGAGAGTGGCCAACCAAGAACTTGTTCTCTTTTTTCCCCTCTTCAGCAGAGTGTAGAGTACAGGACTCTCTTGGGCAGTATTGATCTTCAGATTTAATTTCTGGCTCTCTTTTTTTCTGATATTTAGTGAAGCACAAATGATGACAGTTATGGAACTGTTTCCATAATTTTTAGATCAGATGATGACCTCTATGTGAAGTCATACCAGCGTGGCAAAGCACTGAACTTTCTCTACAGACAAGATTTGACACATTTTGTCAAATGACTGTTATGTATACCAGAGGAAGAGAAATCAACAATTATATAGTGCCTATTATGTGATAGACACTCTGCAAATATTAACTCATTTTGAGACTCACAACAACCCTGTGAGATAGATACTGTTATTATCCCCATTTTACAGTAAGGAAATTGAGGCAGATAGATTAAATCACTTGCCCAAGATGAAAGATCTAGTAAGTGTCTGAGGCTAGATTTGAATTCAGATTTTTCTTACTCCACAATCAGTGCTCTACCTACTGAACTACTTAGCTGCCACTGCTACCAACATTACAATTCAGGCTTTGGTATGTGATAACAGAGACCATCATTTTCTTTACTTTCTCAGAATAAACACTGCTAGTGGCTTCTCAAAGAACTTGCCTCACCATTAAAAAAAGGAAAAAATATCTGGGATTGAACACATGAGGCTGAAAGATGAAATCAAGAGTCAGGAAGTCATGGTCTAGTTGTAGAGATGAACTATAGAGGTAGAGATAAGCTAGGGTGCAATTGTCACAGGTTCCCTTCAGTTTCCATGATGGGGTGGGCAGGAAAAAAGGGAGAAGGAGCAAAGGATGGAAGAGGGAAGAGGGAAGAGGAGGGAGAGAAAGAGAAAGAGTGAGAGAAACTGAGAAAGAGGAGAGAGGAAAGAGAGAAAGAAGAGAAAAAAGGAGAGAGAGATACAGAGACAGAGAAAGGAGAGAGAAAAAGAAAAAAAGGAAGAAAAAAGGAAGGGGAGAGGGAGGGAGGGAAGGAAAAAGAGGAAAGGAGAGAGAGAGAGAGAGAGAGAGAGAGAGAGAGAGAGAGAGAGAGAGGCAGAGATAGAGGGAGAGAAAGGGACAGAGAGAGGAAGAGACAGATAAAGAAAAAGAAAGGGGGAAAAGAGACAGAGAGAGAGAGGAAGAAAAAGAGGATAGAGAAAAGGAGGAGGAGAGAGAGGGAGTGATGGAAGGATTAAGGGAAGGAGGGAAAGAGGGAGAAAGAGAGAAAAGGGGGAAGGGAAAGAGGGAGAAAGGATACTGAGAAAAGTACAGAGAGAGGAGAAAGAGGAGAGACAGACAAGGACAGAGCAGAGAAAGAGACAGAGACAGAGACAGAGAGAGAAACAGAGAGATAGAAAGACACAGACACAGAAACAGAGACACAGAGAAACAGAGAGAAATTCGGGCAAGGTAGGTAGAAGAGATGGCAGATAGATTGTATAGACCTGAACTTGGAGGCAGAAAGAATTCAATTCAAATCTTACCTCAGGCACTAGCTGTGTGATTCTGGGTATATCATTTAATCTCTCTTGCCTCAATATTCTCATTTGTAAAACCGAGATAATAATAGCACTTACCTCACTGAATGATTATAAGGATAAAATGAGATGATATTCATAAAGTGCTTTGTAAAACCTTAAAGTGCTAAAAGAATGCAACTATCATAATTATTATTCTGAAGTATTATTTCAGGAAAGTTCATTATATTCATCACATCCCAAATACTCCCATCACCTGATCACTGATACATGAAACTTTACCATCAAAGCCTTGAATGTATGTATCTGATTCTTTGCTGAAAGCAGGTATTAACATCAGGAAAAGAACATGAGCCAGTGGGACACCTGCAGTGGGAGGTGAAGAAAAAATCCCCAAGAAAGGAAGAGAGTACAGGAAAGGGAAGCTAGCAATTCTAAAATGAACACTGCCCAATTTTGCCTTGGACCAGTACAGGTGGAAATTTCTTTCTGGACCCAGTGTTGGAGTAGGAGCTCCCAGTTGATTTCAGGGCACTGGGAAGAAGCCCTGAAGTCACCACTTGGTATGGTACATGCCCTGCCCTTTCCTTTCATAATAGACCCACATATCTTCCCCTGACAATGCCTTTCAACTCATCAGGAAAAGAAAGGGGAAAAGCAGCTCGCAAGTAGAGGTTCCCTGATAATGCTATTGCCTAGCTAGAAGGATGGTCTGATTTTTCCACCAAGCAATTACTTAAATGGTGTTTTGGCCCTTTTTTCTCTGGAGCAGGACATAACCTTTATTGACATTGTGGCTGCCGCCACATCTGTTACGCTGACAGAGAGACGGAGCAGGGCCCAATCCTAATGATGGATTTGGCGTTGTCAAACCTTCAACACTATTTGTCACAAGGGGCAAGAAGGGAGTCTGTTGCGACTGAAGGGATCCCCAGTCCCTGAAAAGAGGGACCCTCCTGTCTATATTTGCAGGTGTCTGCCATATTCCTTCCTCCACTTCTAAAGTGGGCTTGAGTCTCAAACATGTCTCATTTCTAATAGGACCTCCCCCACTCCTATTTGCAGAAAAGTACCGTGTTCCTTCCTCCTTTATTTTTAAGAAGGAATATGCCCCATTTCTAACAGGACCTCTCTCACTGGTGCAGGCGGGTGAACACAACAGCTGTAAGCAGCATTCCACACACCGGGAACACAATGTCTCCTGTACCCATAGAAAAGTTCTATAAATCTATCTCCCAAAGACAAATGAATGTCAGAATAAAATGGGGGGAGGGACCTCCCTGATTTCAAGAGAACAGAGAGAGCCATTGATAGAGATCTCTGTCAGCCCATTAATAATGTACTGCAGCTGGTGTTCCTTCAGGTTCTTCTTTCTATATTAATCATAACCATTTTATATAATAAACCTCTGTTTGTCCCCACAATCTAGGACACTCTTATTCCCATCTGGAGCCCTTAATGATTTAGCAATCCCAAGCAGCCTCGGCATTTGAAAGGATGGTTGTAGTTATAGTCCATCCTAACTGAGGTCCTTTGGAGGTAATAAAACACAGAGGAGATGCTATCTGGTGGGTTTGGAGGATTTCATTCCCTTGAAAGTCAAGGAGACAGCTGATTTAAAGTTTCCAGCTAGGTCATACAAAAGTCAGTGGCAGCTACATCCAGCTGAGTTCAGAGTTTGAATATTTATGGTGTCAATCTGAAATCCAGATAACCACAAATAATCTAAATCCATTAACTCCCCCTCCACAAGGAAAGCTTTCTAGCTGCTAATGCCATGATTGCTAGGTTACCACAGGCCCAGTGCATGGACTTCTTGGATCAGAGCTTTTTATGTTTTTTTCTTTAAGGTAAATTTTATGCAGTGGTATCAAACCACTGATTGGTTCCACTTTTCAAGAAATTCAGACATGAACAGCCATGCTGGGAATGTCTGGATCCGGCAAAAATTTTGGTCAAACAAGTTAGTCAAAATCAGAATGAGAAGCTACCTAAGACATCTTCTGGCTATCAAAAATCTCATACAGAACCATGTAAGGATGATGCATCCTTAGCCTAACTTCTACCACTTGCAAATATTAAGCACCTTAGTCAATAATAATATCTTTTACCTTACAAACTTGTGCTGAAGAGACACTATTACTCAGTGGTTCAGTTGATAGAGGGCTGGACCTAATGTCATAAAAACCTGAGTTCAAATTTGTTCTCAGATACTTACTAGATGTGAGCCCTTTCTTAGTCTCTGTATTCCTCAGTTTCTTCCTCTGTAAAATGAGGATGATAAAAGCAACTACCCCATGGGGTTAATGTAAGGATCATATAAAGAAATGTATTTAAATCCCTTTCCAAACTTTAAAGCACTACATAACACTAGTGATTAATATTTTTATCATTATTGTTATGAGATAAAGCATATAAAACATATTGAAAATTATTGAGAGAACTCCATATTAATGAAAATTATACTTGATATTAAGGAGTGGATCAATGAATGAAAAAGCATTTATGAAGCATTATGGCCAGGAAGCATACTAAGCATTTATGTGCCACCTACTATGTGCCAGACATTGTGTTAGGTGTTTACAAATATTATATGAGTTGATTGTCATAACAATCCTGGGATATAGATGCTATTATTAGCTCCATGTTATGGATGAGGAAACTGAAGCAAATGGAAAATGAGGCATTCTAATAGGGAAAAGGAACATCTATAAGAGAGTGATAATCAGGGAGGAATATTTTGGCCTGGGAAGTTATAGGAATGGTGAATGGAATCATAGGGAAATTAATTGACAAGAGCAATCACCTGATTTTTTTTTCCTCAAGCAAAAGAAGTACCTACTCAAAGATAACTGTTCTCTTTTTTCCCCCCTAGGCATTTTCATCAGCCACACTGGGAAGTAGCTAGTATGAATCTCTGAAGTCTTACTTAGAATAAAAGGCAAAAATTCATCCCCAAACTATTGCATGGCTGATAACCCTTATTTAGGAGGGTCTTGGACCCAAAGTTATAGTGACTAATACTGGAGGAAGGGTTCTAGAAGAGAAGATAAATCTAGGACCTTCAAAGTTTCAGGTCTCAAAAAGAACAGCCAATCACTTTCATGTTCTTTGGACTGGTAGACTAAGTACAATATGAAACCTACATAAGATTTTTCCCTTTTTCTTGAAAACCAGTGTTCTAATTTATGTCAATTCTTTCATGACAATCATATTTTTGAGGACTTCATCATGACAAAGAGATGACTCTAGGTTTCTTCAAGACTATGCTAGTAGAACAGAGATAGTGGAGCCAGCTGTTAATGATTGCTGAATATCTACTGGTCAAGGACCAAGGTTAGCTACGCTCATGGAGGCTCATCTCAATTTTGACTTCTGAGTAAAGAATCATCTTGACCACAGCAAGTCCTAAAACTATGTGCTAAAACATAAAGAGATTACAATCTACATTTGTGAAGGAATACAAACTGCAAAGGTTTCAAGAGGCAAGGTGTCAGGAATACTGGGCCTGAAATCAAGAATTCTGCATTGAAAACTTGCCTCAGATGCTTTAGTAGCCATGTGACCATGGAGAAGTCATCTGTTATCTCAGAACTTCAGTTTGCTCATATAACATGGTATAATAATAACACAACCCATCTCAAAGTCATTTAGTCAGCAAACAATTATTAAAGGTTAACTAAGTGCCTGGCCCTGTGCCAAGCACTGGGACTACAAAGAAAGGTAAAAGCTAGTTCCTAGCCTCAAAGACTTTACCACCTAATACGGGAGATCTTATGCAAATAACTATGCACAAACAAGATATATTCAAGATAAATTGAAAATAATCAATAGAGTGAAGGCACCAGAATTAAGAGAAATCACATAAGGAAATCACATTGTAATACAAGTTGGGCATGATAGCACACAGCTATATCTCTGCTAGTGGGAGAGCTCAAGACTGGTGAATCACTTGAATTGTGGCATTCTTAGTTGAGTAGGGCTAAAGTCAATCAGTTATCTATACTTAGTCCTCTACCAAAATGGTGAGCTCCTGAAATTGGGAAGTAGGTAAAGGGGGATGGAGAATGAGGCTTCTTAAACAAGAATAAACCAGTCCTTGTAGGAAGATGACAGGGTCAAAGTTTCCATGCTGATCACAAGGAGAAATGCACTATGAGTGGCTGCCTACCTTCTAGCCTAGGAAAGATGGAGAAATCTAGTCTTAAATAAATTAATGGAGAAAGATAGATAGACAAAAAGACAGATAACTAAGCAAATAGATAAGGAAAGAAGGAAGGAAGGAAGCAAGGAGAGAGGAAGGAAAGAAGGAGGGAAGGAAGGGAGAGAAGGTGGGAGGGAGAAAAGATAGAATAGAAATTTCAATAGAAAATAAATATGAGTTATTAAAGCTATACAAATGTAATAAATCTCCACTGTCATCATAATCACTTATGATATGCATCTTTATTTTTTTAAAGTATATTATCTATGTTATCTCATTTGATACTCTCAGCAACCCTGGAAGGTGGGAAGAGATACTTTTCTAATCTATCCCTTCATCTGTCCTTTTTTTCAAATATGGAAACTGAGGTTGAGAACAACTATAATTGGCAAAGTCATATAGCTACAAAATTGTGTTCTGGGCCAAAAATTAAAGCCTTTTGGTTCTCAGTCCAGTATTTCCAGCATGCCACAAATTATCAATGCAATCTTATTTTTCTTCATCATTATCATCATTGAAGCAACGATCTCTTCAGAGTGCCAAGCTATGAAATATTAAAGTATATTAATCAAAATGGATTCTTACTCCTAAGATCTTACAATCTGAGGCTGATAAGAGAGATGTGGATGGTTCTAAAACATATATAGAAAATGGAATAATCACTGAAAAGTCATGGGAAATAAATAAGCATTTCAATTTAGGTATAAGAAGAAGGGTCAGAGCACCAGATGGGAGAGATAGTGAAGGGAGAGTTCCTAGAAATGTATGTATAGACCAGGTAAGAGGGAATTTGCTTATATCTTCTTAGGAGAGAACTTCCTAGAGAACACTGAATTTCAGAAGCCAGCTGAATTAAAGAAAAGAGTAAATTTAAGGGTTTTTTTTAGAGTACTCGTTATCCCAAGGTCATTTCCATTAACTTTCTTGAGATTCTGGTTCCTTCCTCCACACTTTGAGTGAAAGTGTCCTAATTTAGGTATTCATTCTTCCTACTTAGGTTAATGATGTATTTTCTGTTTCTAGGAATAAACACTTGACAATCTGTCCTCCACACTGCAGACCAAGTAGTCTAACATCCCAGTGTGATTATATCATTTCTCTACTCAAATACCATTGAATAAGATATGAAATCCTCACAGAAGCATGAAGTTTGATACATTCTGGTTCCAATTTATCCCAGCCTATTTCATGTTACTCCCCTTGAAGTATTCTATGTTCCAGCCAAATTTTGACTTGCTCACATTCTTCTTTCTTCTAACTCTGTTCCTTTGTTCACTTAAACCTCCAAGCCTAGAATGAGCTTTCATTATCCATCTCTTTGTTGAAGTCCCTTCCTTACTTCAAGGTCAAGTTAGGTCACCTCCTGCATAATCTGTATTGAGTCTATCCCTCCCACTTGAGAGTGATATCTCCCATTTCAAATATATCCAAATATCTCTGCTATATCCCTTCATGTGTGTACAAAAACTTTCTTCAAAAATTGAGATTATAGATTATAAGGTTAATAATTATAAAATTGAGGCAGTTAAGTGCTTGGTGGATAGAGTACTGACTCATCAGAAAAACCTGAGTTCAAATATGGATTCAGACACTTATTAGCTATGTAATCTTGGGCAAGTCATTTAAACTTTGTTTGCCTTAATCCACTGGAGAAGGAAATGTCAAACACTCCAGTATATTTGTCAAGAAAATGCCATGGAAAGTATTGTTCGTGATATCACAAAGAATTGCACTACTGGACAGCAACAAGAATAACAAAAACTATAAAAGTTCTGTAGCTTAAATTAGATTATACATTGTAAGGGTTTGTGAGTAGTTCTGTTGTTTCTATCTCTGTCTGTCTTTCTAGCACATACTATAGGTGCTTACACATATTAAATACTTAACGATTGTTTGTCCAATTGTTGAATCAGCTAGAATAGAAAAGACATGGACCAAAAATTTGCCGTATGGCAACTTCTCAGTGCTTTCTGAGATATGACATTTAGGGAGAAAGTTTCAAAGATTATAATCAACCTCTGCCACCCTTGTGCTTTTTCTTTATGAAATCCAAGTCTTTTTTGTCAATTTGTTTTTTATCTGATAATATGTCACTTCCTGGTTTTAAGGTTAAGAGAACTTTAAAAAGCTTTTTGGAAAAACTCATGTTACGTTTTTGGACAGTTATTATGTCTTACAAAGTAAAACTGAAATGAGTTAAGAGTAAATAAATCAGAAAAGTACCAATTACATGACCCTTAAAAAATCATGCCAATTTGAGAACTGGAGAGGATGTGGAGTGATATATCTTGTTTTACTAAGCCTTGAATCTGAAAAGGTGTCTGAGATATTTTCCATCGGACATCGGACCAACATATCCAAGGTGATTTGAGAATAGGTAGGTGCCAAAGAGTAAAATTAAGAGGAAATTTCAGTTTTATAAAAGAAGAACTTAATGGTGATAAGACATTAAAGGAACTATTAGAAGATAAGACAAAACTTTTTTTTTGCCCTGAAATTTCTTTTTTAAAAAAAGAATATACTTTCCTTAAAAGAAAATACTTTCCTTAAAGGAAAGTATTTATGATTCTCCTGGATTATTTAAATATTCATCTCTGTACAAGGAAGAGATCCATCAAGATTATTTTAGACTCTCAAATGTCAGCTTCAATGATTTTAAACTGATTACCTAAAGATGAATGGCCTCTGTATCTTTGCTTGTCAAAGAAATCAATTACTCGATTCAATAAGGTAATGCTAAAACATATGCAGTGATCTATATTGTCCTTTCTTTTTTAAAATTGCCAGCATAAGGATTTTAGAGAAGTCTGAAGAGATTTACATCAACTGATGCTAAGTGAAATGAGCAAAACCAGGAGATGATTGTACAAGGCAACAAAAAGATTATACAAAGATCAATTCTGATAGGTGTGGCTCTTTTCAACAATGAAATGATTGAAGTCAATTCCAGCGATTGTGTGATGAAGAGAACCATCTACACCTAGAGAGAGAGAATTGTGGGAACTGAGTATGGGTCACAAAATAGTATTTTCACTCTTTTTCTTGTTATTTGCTTGCATTTTATTTTCTTTATCATTTTTTCCTCTTTGATCTCATTTTTCGTGTGCAGCACAATAATTGTAGAAATATGTATAAAAGAATTGTACGTTTAACATAAATTGGATTATCAACAAATCATAGACACAATTAATAATTTCATCCAAGAGAATGACAATAATAAGACAACATACCAAAGTTTGTGTGATGCAGCCAAAGAGGTAATAAGGGGAAATTTTATATCTCTAGATGTTTACTTGCATAAAATAGAGAAACATAAATTGGATTGCTTGCCATCTAAGGGAAGGGGTGAAGGGAAGGGGGCAGAATTTGGAACACAATGTTTTGCAAGGGTCAATGTTGAAAAATTATCCATGTATATGTTTTGAAAATAAAAAGCTTTAATAAAATAAAAAATATTGACCACATAACAAGGAATTAGAAGCAAAGTAGATACACAGATTGAAGAAAAACTAAACCAATTTTGGACTATGAATGCAAAAAAAAATTCCTATGTTATAAGAAATGATGACTAGGAAGAATTCAAAGAGTGATGGAAAAACTTATGTGAACTGATATAGAGGGAAGAAAACAAATCCAGGATAACAATATACACAATGACTACAGTGATATAAATGAAAGAACGATGCTAATAATTAGAAGAATGAACCAGAATCCTGTGAAACTATGATAACCAAAAAACTTTGTTCATAAAGAGGAGTTGAGAAAATATACCTCCCTCCCTTCTTTATAGAGATGGCTATATAATGTTATTACATGCTATTAGACTTGGTTGATTTGTTGATTGCTTCTTCTGAACTGCTTTCTTTTTTATTAAATCACAAGGTTGAACTCATTTTGAGAAAGTTTTCCAATTTGTACTTTAAGGACCTTATGTTCCCACTACTTTGCTATCAATTAGCACTTGAGATATACTCTCCATAAAATACATATAACATCAGTTGGAAAGTGAGGTAACATATTTAGAATATAATAATAGTGGGACACATAGTGAGATACATATGTGAAAAAGATAATTTATAACTCCAGGTATTTACATGCACTGATAGATTATTCTTTTTATAAAACCTTTAAAGAGTTCTCATTGGATATAGTATATTCTAGGTGCATTTGGGTTTTCCATATCCTATTCTTCAGTCATCTACTTGCCAACAAGGGTCCCATTTCTTAAAGCTTCTTCTTCCTTTAGGTAACTGTTTCTTTGTACCTATGGCTGTGTGGTACGCGAGCTCTATTCCCTATACCCTGTAGTATTTTTGGTCCAAACCCACATGACTGAGATGGGAAAGAGAGAGAAACAGAAAATTCCTTCCTCCCCATTTACAAAGGTATCCCTCACAAGTGGCTCCTACCTTATCATGTTACCTAATCTCAAAATCTGGGAGAAAGGTGCCATTATTTTTCTCATTTTACAAATGAAGGAACTGAGGGAGACAATTTAAGTGATTCATTCAAGGTTCCATAGATAATAAATGCCTGCAAATGGATTTGAACTAAGATAGTCCAGACTTCAGGTTCAGTGCTACATCTACTGTATCACCTAACTCCTCTGGGGAGTGGGGAGGCAGGAACAGAAAATCTCCCTTGTACTATGACTCTCTGGGTAGATAAGGGAATAGAGGGATATATGAGAAATTGAAGATAATATAAAATATAACAGTAAAATTGCATGTATAATTTATTATATATAATTTATCATATATAAAAATCTAGTATTAGCTATAAATTTATATGTAAAAAAAGTTACCATAAAACTTGCTACTAGATTGTAAACTATATGAGGACAGTACTTGAGTTATTCATTCATTCTCTTACTGTACTATGTACAGAACACTAGAGTAAGTGCTCAATAAGTTATTAGATGAATTTCAAACAATTGCTACTTGGCAAATATTCTTTCCTATGAAATAAAGCTGATGAATTTCAGCTCCACTCGGTAGTTCAATAAAGTCTCATGATGGAACAATCTGAGAGTATCATCCCTCCCTCTGTTCCAGGGAGAATTCTGTGGAACACAACTAGTCCTCCCACAGAAGCAGTTCTCTATCAGATGGATCCAAGAGGGTAGCTAGTTTCTCCAGTTCTTGACCAAGAAAATTAACTTGAATCTGTCCCAAAAGATGGAGGAAATAATAGTTTTTCTCCTAACTACCAGGCAAAGAAACTGAAGTTTTGGGTTTGCTTAATACCCTCTTTATAAATAGAGAACATCCAATTTTATTCATGAGACAAATTCAGTTATTTCATAGACAGGAACATCTCTAAGAAAAACTGAAAGTTATTACTTAAACTGGGAATAAAAAGTCACCACCTCATTCCAGTGAAGTTTCCTTCAGCCACTAGAGAGGTTCTATTTCAGTGGAGAAGTTAAACCTTCTATGCTAAGCATAGTAATAATCCTTACCTGGTTTTGGTAAGGCTTAATCAGCATCAGTTGGTGACAGGAAGTGAATGGACAGTGACCAGGTGAGAGAGTCTCTCTGTTTTGATGTAGATGGAAGCCTATATTTACTCTTTGCCCATCATAAATCACTGATCACCATACTTGAAAAACAAATGTCAAAATTCCCAGCTAGGATTGAGAGATGGTCACTTTGCCTTTAGCTGTGATACTAGAATCATTTACAGAGCAGGTACCAACAACCCTGCGGACTTTGTGTCATATCATCTATCATAAGAAGCCAAACCAACAAGGCGTGAAGGGATGGTAGCTGGGAACTCTTGTCAGCAGGGTCAAATTTCTTCATTGAGGAGACCAGGCAGTATGTAGTGTTCCAAACCACTGGGAAGACTTCAAGTGGTACATTCCATCTTAAATTCACTTTGGAACCAACTGCTTATCTACATCCTAGTGACATATACCAATATTTGAGGGGTGAATGAATGTTTTTTTTTGTTTGGAATATGCTCCTTCTTTCTTATTTCTGTGGTGGTGAGTGGGCAAGGAAGCCAAAAGACTAAGACTGGAGTAATATAAGACTTGAGTTTGAATCCTACTTCTATTCAACACTTTCTAACTGTGTAACCATGGTAAGTGACATGGTAAGTAAGCCTCAGCTTCTTCCTCTATAAAATGTTGATGTCAATAGCCATAAATCTGTCTCCCAGAATTGTTTTAAGATCAAATAAGGTAATAAGCTTAGAATACTTTACAAACCTAAGAATCGATAGAAATATGAGCTATCTTTATCATGTGTACCTTCTAGTTTATAGACAAGGTAAACCATTTAAAGAGGCCACTATTGATTTAAGTAAGCTGATCTAAATTGGAGGCAATGTGGTTCAATGGAAAAGGGACTGGATTTGAAATCATTTTACATTTATACTATAAATATCATATTGCATGGTTGTTTTCAAGCTATCTCTCTTTCATTATTATGTGAATATATATATATATACATATATATATATATCATATTGCATGGTTGTTTTCATGCTATCTCTCTTTCATTATTATATGAATTTCTTAAGACCAGGCTCAAGTTTTCAACATTTTTGTATCATCATAACTTAGCATAATACCTGTCTTGCAATAGGTGATTATTAAATAAATTAAATAGGTGTTGACTGACTAACTTGAACTCAAGGATCTTCAATCATCTAGTTGTCTTAATGTGCACTCTCTTTGGTTGCCCTCCTCTATACCCTCTCTAGCTCATCAAAGTCCTTCCTCAACTGTGGTATCCTGAGCTCAAAAGAATACTACAGCTATGGTTAAGTCAGAGTAAATGACACTGTCACTTCCTAAATCTTAGAATCAAGGGTTCTCTTAAAGCAGTCCAAGATCAGATTAGCTATTTTGTCTACCCCATCACAGAGAGGAAGGAAAAGATTTCTGTCAACTGATGCAGAATGAAATAAACAAAATGAAGGTTATGCACAGTAATTACAATAACAGAAATAAAAGCAACAATTAAAAACTGCCATATTAAGATTGTTGACCACTAAAGCTCCAGGATCCTTTTCAAATAAAATTTAAGGTCATGAAACCCATCCAAATATGACCCAATTCTGAAGAAAGGATTCTTGCTAGCTAAACTCATAAGAGATTTACCAATAAGCAAAAGTAGCAGTGCAAATGAATTGGGATCAGGCAGTCATCTCCATGGGACAATTCCTTATGGAGGGTGATAATTCTACTCAGGAGAACAAATTACAACAGAATCAAAAGGTTATTTAGTGAACAAAGAGAATTAGATATTCTTAAGGGATATTCCCTTCAAGCTTAAATAGTTTCTCTACTCTTGAGATCCATTTGTTTAAAGAACCAGTAGCAATGGATAGAATCAGATCACCCTCTGCCCAGGACAGTGTGGAAAAACACTGATTGATTCATATTTATTTCCATCCCTTATTCTAGATTCCAGGGAGACTCATTTTTCTCTGAGGATGAGATTATCTTATGCACACATATTTGACTAGTCATTGTTTTTTGAGGAGATGCTAGAAAACACCCTGTTCTTCATGACTGAGTTTTAGAAACTAGTCTTTTTAATTGTTTAGAATAGTCGCTCAAAAATGACATGACCTAATGTTATTCTTTTAGACTTCAGGGGTTTGGGCTGCAGAATGGGAGGTAGGTCAAAGGTCTCTAGATCACCAATGCCCTTTTTATTCTTGGTCTTGAATTGACTTGCATGGCACCTAGAGTCATTATTGGGTTTAGAAAGAATCTTCTCACCAAGGCTTGAAGGGCATAGTATAGTAGAGAGATTGCTGATTATGGAATTGGAAAGACATGGTCTCCATCATAGCTTCATCATTTAATTCCTGTGTAATTTTGGGCAAGTGATATCTTTTTGTGTCTCAAGTTCTTTGACTTTAAAATGAGAGAGATGGAAATGGACTCTGATCTCTGAGGTCCTTTTCAACTTCATTTGATCCTGTTTCCTATCCATAGCTCCCTGAACCATCTGTAGTATGGTAACATGTGAGAAAGAGTGTGTCCTATGTATATGAGAATGGGATAATATTGATTAGTATTTACTTTGCTATTATGGCATGTGATTAAATGTCTTTGGTTTCAAACTAATGTGACTTTTGGTTGCCCTAGTAAAATTAAACCAGGAGGGGTTCACAAGCTATGATTCTGAGTGAATCATGACCCACAAGGTATCTCAAAGCTAAGAGAGATTTATGAGATGCAACCGACATATAATTCAGAATAGGTCAGTTTATTTTATCTAAATGATACTCCAAATTGGTATCCACTTACTGAGTTTTCAAAAGTTACCCTAGTCTCACCAACAACCTTAACTAAGGATATACTAGACTTGGTGATCTTTGCCTAGATTTTCTCCCTTCCAATTTATTCTAAGAAGCACTGTTAGAGCAAACTTCCTGATGTCCAGGTCATCCCTCTGTTAGGAAGTTTATATGCCTACCTATTGCCTACCAATTACAATTCAAACTCCTTGGCTTGGTATCCAAAGTCTGTAACAAGCTGGCATTAATATATCCTTCCAGACTTACATCCTATTCTCTCCTTAATGTCCTCAGTATTCTAGCCAATTTTATCTACTCACCATCCCTTAAATATGTCCTGCATTTTCTCCCCTCCCCAACTTTGTTCAGATCTCCCATTGCTTCCAGGGCCATCTCCAGTCATCCTGATTTCTATCTGGCCACCAGACCCAGAAGGCTCTGGAAGGGAAAGTGAAGCAGGTTACCTTGCACAGCCCTCCCTCACATAAATCCAATTCACTTACATGTCATGGCATCATCTCTCTGATATCATGGTTCTCTTTGAGAATGAAGGACAAATAACAATCCTACAATTATAATGTCCCCTCTTCTTCTGATTACCCTCCCAACTTTAAAGCCTAACTCAAGCATGTGTATTGTTTAAAGACCTCTTTGATTTTCCCACTGGAAGCAATCCTTCCTTCACTGAATCTCATAACACTTGGAACTCTTCTTATGTATTAATCATATTGAAATTAGTATTATATAAATCTCTCTATATGTCTTATTACTTCTATTTTAAGTTCCTTGTGGCCAGAGACTAACTTTTATTTATCTTTTTTTATCTCCCAGTGAACTCATGCTAAAATACTGCAAAATACAGCAACTTAATATATTTATTGAATAAGTTGAATAAGCAGATTAATGATAATATCTGGCATTTATATGATACTTTTAAGTTTGTGGAGTGCTTTAAATCCCTTATTCATTTGTTTTTAATAGCAACTCCTTAAGGAAAGTATTGCGAGTATTGCTATTCCCATTTTAAAGATGAAGGAAGTGAAAATCAGAGATGTAATAGTTACTCAGCTAGTGTCACAACTGATTGTCACACAGCATTTACAATACTAAAAATCATATTGATACCTTTAATCATTTACTTAAATTCTCATTAGCTCCAAATTCAAATAATGACTTCTTTTTTCTATTTTTTTGTTCCCGGATCCTTAAGACACACTTTATCCATGTATACAATTACTTATAGACTAACTATAATAATTCAATCAGTCAATGAGCATTTGTTAAGAACTTATTATGTACCAAACATTTTGCTAAGTACAAAGTCATCATTGTATCTATAGGGAAATGTCCAAGGACATTCTCAGACCCCAGAATCACAGAATATGTATTCACTTAGGAGATTTCTCCTTGCATGGAGAAGCCTTTCTTCCTTGCATTCATAACAGCAAACCCCCACCCACACTCCCCCCCTCTCCACCCCCAGAAACAGCTGTTCAAAGAATTAGGACAGAGTGAAAACCCCTTGGGGTGTTACTGGCAATTTTTAATGAGCTGCTCAGGATTTAGACTCTGCCACAAGGCAACTATAAGGAATTCCAGGTTATTTTCCCATGACCATTTCTTCCTAGGTCTTGCTATTTTCTGGTGTCGTCTGTCCCATTCCTTGGGCTCTTTGCAATTCTGAGCAAATCATTTTTTTCTTCCTGGCTGTCTCGATTTCTTCATCATCTGAAATGGACCTGCTTCCCACTTATTGCTCTGAAGATTAAAGAGAGAAACTCTGGCAAACCTGAAGAAATTTAGAACGGGTGTGTTGCTGAAATATCAAGTCCCATCAAGATTGGCGGAAGAGTTTAGCCCAAACAAAACCTCCTGGAGATTGTCCTTAGAAGCATGTACTGAGGACAGGATGAGCACTGGGCACCATTCCATGCTATGTATGGTTTTGCTCTTATCAAGGCTGCATCACACCAGCTTTAGAAGCAGGATTATCTTCAGAGATCTGATGACTGGGCTTGGCAACAGTTGTTCGCCCAACCTTTACGTGTTGAATGTGGAATGTTAAGTGCATTTTAACAGTCGTTAAGCACATTAGTGCTTTTATATTATGGGCCCTTTGTCTGTTGCCAAGTTCAATGTAAATTAAAATGATATGCAGGCAGGCAAGAACTATTGAACCTGAACTGCTCTGTCTCTATCTAGTAGTCACAGGTACAAACAAGAGCCAAACAGCAGGTGGGAGACTTAATCCTTTGGGGAAGAAAGGTGAATTGGAAGGGAACACAGACTTGAGGTGTTTGGCCTCCTGTCTGACTTTGACAGCAGGGCTGAGCCAGTTTGCTGGGGCCGGTCTTTACCATCACTCTAGATTGCCATAGACCTATTGACCGTGTGGCGATCTGTAACGATCGCTAAGATGGCCCCTGGTGAGCCATACTGATCACTTTGACAGCACTGAAGTCGGCTCCTTTGCCCTGAATAGACTTGGTAAGAGAGAAAGACACACATGTACTCACTATGAATTAAGTATTCTGTATTTTCCCAAAAGTTGAAGTAGACTTAGAGATGCCTTCAAAAATATACCAGGCTCCCAAATCTTTTACCAACATTTTGAATTTTCCTTTATAAAACAATTAAATTCAACACATAATCAATCATTGAAAACCTACTATATACAAGGTGAAAATGACATGTTATTAGGATAAAGAGCTGACTTTGTAGGCTCCAGATGATGCCATGTTCAAATCCTATTTTGATCCATTCTAGTTCCATGGCCCTGGACAAGACATCAGTTTCTCATGGCCCCCAGAGTACTTTCTAAGACAGTAAACTGCTGAGTAATTGATGAATATTATTGTGCCACAGGAAATTGCAAAATGGAAAATTTCAGAGGAAAGTAGAAAGACTTCTTTGAACTGATATAGAACAAAGGGGACCAGGACACTAAATTATGCAATGACAACAATAAAAACAAGAAAAGATATTACAATTCTGATCAATGAAATGATAAACCATGAGTTGAGACTTCCTGTCAGAGAAATGATGAACTAAAAATGGGAGAAGTATACATTTGGGGGCAAAGCCAATATTAGAATTTGTTTTGTTGAACTATACATGAGAGCTTTTTGAGGGTTTTTTTTTCTAGTTCATTGAGAAAGACAAGTAGAAGGTATAGATTATAAATTCATATGAAATAAATAAGCACATTCATTTTTAAAGGTTTCCTCATGATACATATATTTTAGTAAGGGAGTAAAAGAGCATACTGAAGCCAGATTGAACCTGTAAAAAAATGATTGCTGAATTTTCAGTGTATACATTTTCACCTCAGAATTTTGAAAATTCTACAAATCAGGATGCGATATATTGTTATGTTCATTATCCAGATGGAAAGAAGTGACAGACAAAATGTTAATAAAGCAGATTAAACTTAGAAGTGTGTCATAAATGTGACTCTTCAGAGAGCTAATTGTTAAATATTTACAGCACATTCCTGAATAAAACACAAACACATAATTATACTATATAATAAGTGCATTAAAGAAGTTCAGAAGAAAGTTTTTTTTTTTTTTGGTTGAGGTTCAAGAGAGAAAGGAGTTACCATTGGGAGCCAGATGAGAGAAGGCCTCATTCTAGAAGAATTTCTATTTATTTGCTTTTATTTTGTCTTTGTGTCTCTATCACTTAGCACTGGCACATAGTAGGCACTTAATAAATTCATGTTTAGATTGTTTTATGTGGAGAAAGTGCCACTTAAGTAGGGTTTTAGAAGGTTAGGGAAGAACTAAGCTGGCAAAAAAAAGTCTAAGGACATTTAAAGCATAGAGAATGGTTTTAGCAAAAGCCAAAAAGCTCATTCAGGGGACAGAAGATAGTCAATGTGACTTTTCAGAAACAAAGAAAAGCAAAAAACTACCTATTGCCATCTGGTGACTAGATATATTCATTACAGCTCTCATTTATTTTAACCTTTATCTTTAGGCATTTCAACTGTTCCACATTATGTCCTATTATTGTAATCGTTCACTAAATAAGAGAAGAAAATCACAGGATTGCCCCCTAACACTAACACAATGAATACTCCTTGAGTACAGATGTATGCTCAGGCTTCTGCAGCTGCAGCTTACACAGAGTATGGGGTGGGGGCTTCTTAGCAGATCCAGTTTTAGGAAGTGACTGACAAAACCACACATAATCATTGCAGGCTAATCATGGTTCAGGGAGTTGCTCCCCACAATAGTTGGTGTGACTGCCTATAAAGACATGATTATGGGACAACAAAGCCTCTGCAGCTGGATTGACAATAGAACTGAATTCTTCGAAGAAGGCTGGTGATTTGCTGCCAACTTCCAGATCCAAGGTGAACTAGGATAGAAAGAAAAGAGATTTTTTCCCTTTGCCTTCTAGACTTACAGAAATGGGTCAAGTGTACTTTCACTGTTGGCACAGAAAGAAATGCATCAGGTACCCACCCAAATATCAAAAACTTCCCAGGTTAGATTGGAGCTAAAGTTACTGGTTTGACTGTGCCATCTGATCAGTAATACCCAATGTGAACCCAGGGAATGGAAGGTACAAATCCTGAATAGGGGGAGAGGAGAAAAAAGAGAGATGGTTGCAATAAGAGGAAGAAGAAAGGGACAAAAAGGAGGAAGAGGAGAAGGAAATAGAAACCAGTAAAGATAGAACAGGAAAAGAAAGGAGCAACTATCAGGGTTGAATGTTTACTTGGAAAAAATGGGGACTCCCTGTCATATAAATGGGAATCAATAAGAACAAGATAAAATAAATATTTTCCCTGGTTTTCTCTATATTTAAATCAATTCTAGGCTTTCCTATGCATCCAAAGATTGCCTTTGCATCATTTTATCAAAAAACTGGGATTTCCAGGGTCTTTCTTAGAAGCATCTGTCAGTGAGTAACAAGGGGAAGATGCTGGGGAGAAAGTATAGAGGAAGATGGGAGGAATTATTTTTCTTGTGTTGTTTACAAACCTGAAAGTCACTCAAAGTTACACAACCATGAATCAAAAGAAACCAACATGAGAAGAAATGGTTTGTAGGAGATAGCACAAGAAGAAAAAGAAAAAAAAAGAGGATGAAAACACCCATATGGTAATGCAATTGTTTCCTCCATTTCTTTTTCCCCTCCTTCTCCTCTTCCTCTTCCTCATCCTCTTTCTCCTCCTCTTCTTAGGATCAAATAATACCACTAATTCCTGGATTAAGATCAGTTGACTCTGGTGAATAAATGGCAAGGTATACATTGATATAATGAATTTTTAAAAATCTGTTTCTTAGTGTGGATTCCTATATATGCATAAGGAAGCTAGATGGCACAGTAGATAATGTGCTGGTACTCAAGTCAGGAAGACAAGAGTTCCAATCCGACCTCAGACACTCATTAGTTGTGTGACTCTGGGTAAGACACTTTACAATGTTTGCCTCAGTTTCCTCATCTGTGAAATGAGTTGGAGAAGAAAACTATTATCTTTGCAAAAAACAACAACAAAATAAACTCATCAGAAGTCAGACATGATTGAAAGACAACAACAATAATTTGCATGTGAACAGCCTCCATTTTTACATAGACACATTCCTGCATGTTTAGTGCTGGGCATATGTCAAATACCACCAGTGGAGCAGTGTTGAGGATTGTCTGTATTATTGACACATTGGACACCAGAGGAGGAAATGGACACCATTAAAATGGAAACTAGGTGTTGGGGATTTAGGCCTAAACTAAGCATGAAAAATCAAGATTGATATTAAATGTCAACATGTTGTCATAGAGGAAACCTGGACTCCAGTGCTGCCTCTCACAATGTGAATATTGCCCTGTGTGATCTTGGACAAATTATTATTTTATTTTATTTTATTTGAAAAAACAGAATGAAAAAAAAAGAAAAACAGAAAAGAAATACAAAACAAAATAAAGCAAAACAAAAGAGAACATTGTCATGTGCCTAGCAGAACATCAGGAAGGATTCAAAATGTATAACAACAAAATACCAGATCATGAAAGTATATACATTAATAGAAAAAATTATATTCATGAATGTTCATTTTTTATTTACTTACTTATAAATTTTTCTTTGGTTCTCTGTTGCTCATCTTTTTTATTTTGTTCTTTTTTCCCTCTTTTCATCCTTCCCATCATCCCCAAGAAAGCTGCAGTTGAGAAAAGATATATTTTTACATATATATGTAGATATATACATACATACACACACGTCTTTCCTATCCTTGCTGACTCTTTAATAAAATTCTACTCCATAACTTGCCTTGCTATTACTTAACCTTCCCCCACCCAAGGATCCCTCCCTTGTCTTCTTCCCTAACCTTTTGCTTCCTCATCCACAAATTCTTCCCCACTTATTTATAGATTTTGGAGGGTACTATAACCTTCATGTTGCCTATTGAATCCATTCCCTATGTGTGGAAGCCTTCAGAACTACAAGCCCTCCTCCCCTCTCTAATGTCTCTATGTCTATTCTTCCTCTGCACCTCATTTTTAACATGATTACTATTTTTTACCTTAACTTTGCCAATCTTTCTTTTGAGCTGTACCACTGTTGATATGAATATTAAACATGTATGCATTTCCCATGTAAAAAAATAAACAATTTGTCCATGTTTAAACAATTTCTCCAGGTTGAGTTCTTTAAAGTTGATCTTTGACGCTGGCTTCTATCTGTTCAATTTTCTACTTAAGTTCAGGTTTAGTTGTTAGAAAGTCTTGCAAATCTGCAAATTTGTTGAAGGTCAATTTTTTCTCATCCAAAATTATAGGTAATTTTGCTGGATATGGTATTTTTGGCTGCAGGTCTAGTTCTTTTGCTTTTCCATAGCTATGAAGACTGGGCCTGGAATCTTTTATTGTAGCTGCTGATAAGTCTTGTACAATCCACCATATTTGAATTGTCTTTTCCTGTTTCTTGCAAAATTTTCTCTTTGATCTGGGGGTTTTGAAATTTGACAATAATATTCCTAGGTGTTTCCAAAAAAGATTTCTTTGGAATGGTGATCTTTTGATTTTTTTCTATTTCTACTTTCCCCTCATGTTCTATCACTCCAGTACAATTTTCTTGGATTAATTCCTATATTGTTGTGTCAAGGTTCTCTTTTTGGTCACAACTTTCAGACATTCCAATTATTCTTATATTTGCTCTTCTTAATCTGTTCTCCAGATGTATCATTTTTCTTATAAGATATTTCACATTCTGTTCTTTTTCTCATTCTTTATAATTTGTTTTGTTATTTCTTGGTCTCTAATAGCTAATAGCTTCACTGGCTTACTTTTGCCCAATTCTAATTTTCAAATAATTATTTTGTGTCTAAAGCTATTGATCAATTAGTACAAGGTTGTATAGGATGATGGAGAATAGAGTTGATATTAGAATCATGAGAATTGAATTCAACTCTTGGCTTTCATACTTATTAGCTATATAGCCTGTGCTTAGGTGACCCCTACACTCTCCCTCTGTCCATCCTACACCCTTCTACATGCCATCTCTATGGATAGCAGTGAAGTCAGAGAGATCTTGTAACAATTTAAAGAGAGATTTTCTACTTTTACTCTCTTTCTTTATCTTACCAAACAGTACAAATAATTCAATCTTTCTAGAACTTCTATTGATTAGTGGTGAATTTGAGGCCATCATATTTGGGTGCTACTTCATTCTGTCTGAATTGGGATTTCAGGCCTCAAGCTGCCTTTCTGCTATATGTTTATTTGTTTTTCCCCCAACTCCAAAGTGATGATCCTGAGAGTTTTCTGAAATAAATATCTTGGAAGTTTAGGAGTTCCTGGGTTCCCTAAACAAGAGGCTTACTACCACAAAAGCCCCTTACCACCACTACAATACCTGGAGGAGACAACTGATAATAGGGAGAAGACCCCAACCACTGACTTGGCTGTTGGAAAACATCAACCTTCAAGGAAGTGTTTGGACAATGCAAAAGAGGGGAAGGGGAATAAATATTCAACAGTCTCACAAAGTACTTCACTTTTTACAATTTTAGTTAATAATCACTGCAGAAGTCACTATTTCATGCTTTATGAAACTATTCTTATGTCTTTTGTGTAAGCATAAAAGTCAGAATTTGAACTCAGCTATCATGATTTTGTACTTTCCTCTACCCTATACAACCTCACACCAATTGATCAAAGAATCAAATATAGGTTTACACATGAAGTAACCATGTGTGTTAACCATTCCAATTCTTATCCCTCATGTAATGGAAAAGGGAAACTGAGTTCCAAAGAGGAAAAATTACTTTCTTAAAGTCAAATATGTAGGAAACTGTAGAACCAGGATACCTAGGGTATCTACTATATACAGGTGCTAGTGGTTTTTTTATGTTGGTCTAGACAGGGGATAGGGATAATGTTATAAACATTTTTTCATGTCTGTAAGATTCTTGTTCAAGTTATTGGACTCTGAGGTCCTTTCCTACTCCTCCAGGATTCTGGAGTGAATGAATCCCTAACAATGAAATCTGATCCATCCTAGGGGTTTGAATAAGGTGGGAAGTGAGGAGAGGGCAAAATGGGATCCTTTGAATTTCTCCAATCTCGAATTGTAAACAGCCATCTGTCACCCTTAGTGATAAAATCTAACTCTACTACAGACTTCAATCTTGATAAAGAGAATGGCAAAGTAAAACAATCAGATCCTAATTAAGTCCTGGATTTCATCTTCTAGGTTCTCCTAAGATGTTTTCTGAAATATTCCTCATTAACATATCATATTTCTCTTCTTTTTTATTTTTCTTTCTGTGTCCATTTCTTCTTCTCACTCAATAAGCATCATATTTTCTTTCTACTCCACAAAAACATTAGATATATCCAGACTTTATTGTTGGTCTTCATTGCCTCTAAATGAGAACTCCTCTTCTATTAACAATGCTATAAAAGGGCACAAATGCATTGCTTTATATTTGGCTGCTGCACCACTGACATCAATTTTAGTATATATACATAGCCAGAAAAGCACCCCATTGACATCAAAATGAAGACTCTTGATTGGGTGAGTTCAAATGTCAACTCTGCAACCTAGGATTTTAAATAAGTTTTGACTTTTAAAAGGAGAATAGGGGAAATGGGAACAGACAAAGAAGACAAAAGCTACAAAGATGCGGAAAGAAAGACAGACACATACATGGATAGTGGTCTTAATTGAAACTCAAATATCTATGTAGCCCCTCCAAAGAACCATGTAAGTAGAATAGAGAAGTATGTGATCCAAGGATGAGAGTAAACAGAGGCAATGGCTACATGGCAAATAAAACAGGGCCCTACTTTCATAAATCCAGTGGAAGACTTCTTAATGAAGCCAAATTTCTAGACTCTAGTCCCATTCCTGGACCAAGCAGGAGGTAATTTACAAAAGAGGTAAGGCATAAAACTATGATGTGGCAAAAGAAATCTAAACCTTTTCTTTCACAAGTTCTGTGAATTATGTGAACTGAACAGCCTTGGAGGAAGGGAACCAACTCTCTTAAGATATTGTATACTCTTCCCTTGCTGGAAAAACTTAGGGCCACAAAATACTCTAAGTCTAAAGGATTACATAGGATCCCAGAGAAGGGTGAAGCTTTATTGTGAGGGAAAGAGATTCCTTCCTTGTGTGTCCTTCATATTTGTTCTTTTATATCCAGTTAAGTAGTCCACTTTTTATGTTTGATTAAGTAGGTCACTTTTTATGTCCAGTTAAGTAGCCCACTCTATATCAAGAGGAAACTCAGAAAGAGGTCTTGAAAAGGAATGGAACTCTTTCTCCATTAATTTTCTTGGAGAAGGTCTTCAAGGATATTATCTATGGCAGAGAACTCCTAGTGGGGCTGTAGGCAAGTGCTGGTGATCTCTAGATCTAGAAATTTGGTTAGGGATAGAGAAAAAAGTTTGGATGGATAATGTCTTCGTAGGTATATGAGCCTAGTTGCTCACATAAGAGTTCAGATTATGTTATGGAAATCATGAACCAAATTCTGATCTCAAGGAGAATCCTGATTAAAGACAAAGCAAATCAAAAAAGCTTCAGATACTGAATCCAGTCTATAAATACAGAGGTTGAGTTTTGAGCCATAAGGACCTATCTGAATCTCCTTGTTTCCCTCTAAGACTACTGGACCTTTCTATCTTCACTCACTTTCCCTAAATAAAACCTACCAAATCCTATTTTGCTGAACCCTGACTGAACAGGAAGAGAGGTATTGCTCTCACCAAGTCAAGTCAATAAGAATTTATTAAGAATCTACTATATTCCAGGCACTATGCTAAGTTCAGAGGATACAAAAATGACAAAAAGATCCCTGCTCTCAAGTAGCTCCCAGTAAAGGGGTAGAAGACATACAAAGAACTCAACTGTACACAAAAAATATACAAACAATTGCCTCTGTGTGTATATGTGTGTATGAGCATATGTGTGTACAGGATAAGTTGGAAATAATTCAATAACTAATATTAAGGGGAGTTGGGAAAGTCTTCTTGTAGAAGGTGGGGTTTTAGCCACAAGTTTGCACCTTATACCTAGTATAATCATCTGTAATTAAGTCACTGAATACAAATCACCTATTTTCTAAAAGAGAAGGAGAGTGAGCCAGACTCAAAAGCTTCCAGAATGGTCAAATTGCTTAAAGAAAGTGGAGCCATTATAATCCTTAATGAAGTGGTTAATTTCTCCAATCAGGGAGATGAAACAAAGGTCAGGGTATGAGGTTGTAGTTTCAATTAAAATCAATTCAATAGAGAAGTCTCTGCTCTCCATTAAAAGTGGAACACTGTCTGAGAATAGCTCTGGGTTGTGTTGTTGCATTGTAATAAAGCCCCTTACTTTGAGGGCTTGCCTATTCACCAAGGAAATACTTGAAGCTGAGAAAATGTTTCCTAAAAAAGAAAAGATGAGATATGAAGGCTCCTCTAAAGATCTCCAATTGTAGTTTTCTAATTTCCAAATTGAAGCCTTCCTCAGAAAACCTTTCAGGTTATTGGCAAAACACTTCATGAATTCCCTGGTAATCACCACATACTTCATTTTGCTGGAGAAATGGTCAAAATCTGACTTAATCAATTGCTCCAATAATCTGGCTTCCCCTACCTGGGCAAATACACTGCTTTAGAGATGTCACTGGTAAATTCAAACACTCAAGAATAGATTTTCCAGGCCAATTGTTCAATCAGACAGAATGCCTGAATCATGATCCAGGTGAAAACCAGGACCCTGTTACAAATGTAAAGAAAAGGAGAAAGCATCTCTCAAGTGTTAACTAACTGGGAAGCATTCAAAATGTAGTGTCAGGGTTAAGTTTCAGTTCCCTCTGGGTCTAGCTTAGTTTTGCCCCTCTCAAGAGCTATTGACAGTTGTGGGTGAGTTGTGATTGAACTCCATTTGGTCTAGGGACCAAGAAGATGGTGTTACAGGGTGAAATTCTTACCAAGGCAAAGATCAGAATTGTGTCATGAATGAGCTAAAGCAAATACCAAGCAAACAAATCAACATTGATGGAGACCAAAGGCAAGTCATTGACAAAGAAATGCTAGGGACTATAAAGTTCTAAAAAAGGTTAGCAAGAGGCAAAGTTCAAAGGTTTTATAGAAGACAGCACATATAGAAAGAAAATGGATAGTTTTTCAATTAGACTTTGGAAGGGAAAAAAAGAAACAAGAAAACTAAATACCTCAACAAAGTTGGACATTATATCCATAATTAATTTCACACTCATAATCCCTTTCAAAGCAGAGGGGAAGATGGACATCTTTTCTTGGGGTAAACTCAATAATTATAACTGAACAACTTTTATTAATTTGTTTTTGTT
>JAJPUD010002500.1:12618-71406 GCA_023553655.1 Myrmecobius fasciatus
TGCTGAGTGAAATGAGCAGAACCAGGAGATCATTATACACGGCAACAGTACTATATGACGATTAATTCTGATGGACATAGCTCTCTTCAACAATGAAATGTTTCAAACCACTTCCAATTGTTCACTGAAGAAAGCCATATACACCCAGAGAGAGGGATGCGAAATGTGGACCACAACATAACATTCTCATACTCCTTGATTGATGTTTGCTTACATTGTGTTTCCTTTATCTGATATATCGTTTGTGTAGATAAGATTTTTCTTGCACACCAATGATAAGTTTGGAAATATGTATACATATATTCGATTTGCCAATATTTTAACATAATTAACATGTAGTGGATATCCTGCCATCTAGGGGAGGGGTGGGGAGTTGGGGGGAAAAATTTGTAACGGAAAGCTATGTAAGGGTTATTGTTGAAAAATTACCCACACATATGTTATGCAAATAAAATAAAATTTAAAAAAAAAAAGAATTCCAGTTCTTTTTTGGGACACAAATTCATTCCTTCTACACAGGTCTGAGAGGTAAACTATCCTAGGTTCCTCTAATTTGCTTATAATATCACTCTATATCTAAATCATGAACCCATTTAGATCTTATCTTGGTATGTGGTGTTAGATGTGGGTCAAGCCCTAATTTCTTCCATACTAGTTTCCAATTTTCCCAGCAGTTTTTGTCCAATAGTGAGTACTTATCCCCAAAACTGGGATCTTTGGGTTTATCAAACACTAGACTGCTATAGTTATTGCCTGGTTTGTCCTATGATCCTATCCTATTCTACTGATCAACTACTCTATTTCTCAGCCAGTACCAAATAGTTTTGATGACCGCTGCTTTATAATATAGCTTTAGATCTGGTACAGCAAGGCCACCTTCATCAGCCTTTTTTTTTTCCATTAATTCCCTTGAAATTCTTGACCTTTTGTTCTTCCAAATGAACTTTGCTACTATTTTTTTCTAGATCTGTAAAATAATTTCTTGGGAGTTTGATTGGAATGGCATAAATAGATAGTAGATAAATAGAAGTAGTTTGGGTAGTATTGTCATTTTTATTATATTCGCTCAGCCTACCCATGAGCACTTGATGTTTTTCTAATTGATTAGGTCTGACTTTATTTGTGTGGAAAGTGTTTTGTAGTTCTGTTCGTATAGTTCCTGACTTTTCCTTAACATATAGATTCCCAAATATTTTATGCTATCATCCATTATTTTGAATGGAATTTCTTTTTGTATCTCTTGCTGCTGAACTTTGTTGGTAATATATAAAAATGCTGATGATTTATGTGGATTTATTTTGTATCCTGCAACTTTGCTAAAGTTGTGAATTGTTTTTAGTAGTTTTTTAGTTGAGTCTCTAGAGTTCTTTAAGAATACCATCATATCATCTGCAAAGAGTGATAATTTGGTTTCCTCATTACCTACTCTAATTACTTTAATCTCTTTTTCTTCTCTTACTGCCAAAGCTAATATTTCTAATACAATATTAAATAGTAATGGTGATAGTGGGCAGCCTTGTTTCACTCCTGATCTTATTGGGAATAGTTCTAGTTTGCCTCCATTACATATGATGCTTGATGATGGTTCTAAATAGATGCTACTGATCATTTTGAGGAAAAGCCCATTTATTCCTATACTCTCTAGTGTTTTTAATAGGAATGGGTGTTGGATTTTATCAAATGCTTTTTCTGCATCTATTGAGATAATCATATGATTTTTATAAGTTTGGTTATTAATATAATTGATTATGCTGATAGTTTTCCTAATATTGAACCAGCCCTGCATTCCTGGTATAAATCCTACTTGATCATAATGTATTATCCTGGGGATGACTTTCTGTAATCTTATTGCTTAATATCTTATTTAAAATTTTTGCATCAATATTCATTAGGGAAATTGGTCTATAGTTTTCTTTCTCTGTTTTCACTTTACCTGGTTTAGCTATCAGCTCCATATCTGTACAATAGAAGGAATTTGGTAGTACACCTTCTTTCCCTATTTTTTCAAATAGTTTATATAGTATTGGAATTAATTGTTCTTTGAATGTTTGGTAGAATTCACATGTAAATCCATCTGGCCCTGGAGATTTTTTCTTAGGAGTTGATTAATAGCTTGTTTTATTTCTTTTTCTAATATGGGGCTATTTAAATAATTTATATCATCTTCTGTTAACCTGGGCAATCTATATTTTTGTAGATATTCTTCCATTTCATTTAGATTGTCAAATTTATTGGCATAAAATTGGGCAAAGTAACTACTAATTATTGCTCTAATTTCCTCTTCATTGGTGGAAAGTTCTCCCTTATTTTTGAGACTAACAATTTGATTTTCCTCTTTCTTTTTTCTTATCAAATTAACTAAAGGCTCATCTATTTTGTTGGGTTTTTTTTTATAAAACCAACTCTTAGTTTTATTTATTAATTCAATAGTTTTCTTATTTTCAATTTTATTAATCTCCCCTTTTATTTTTAGAATTTCCAATTTGGTATTTAATTGAGGATTTTTAATTTGCTCTTTTTCTAGCTTTTTTAATTGTAAGCCTAATTCATTGATCTTCTCTTTCTCTATTTTATGCAAGTAAGCATCTAGAGATATAAAATTACCCCTTATAACCACTTTGGCCATATCTGACAAATTTTGGTATGCTGTCTCATTAAAGAATGAAATTATTGTGTCTATGATTTGCTCTTTCACCCGTTCATTCTTTAAAATCAGATTATTTAATTTCCAATTAACTTTTGGTCTATTTTCTCCTGGCCTTATATTACATGTGATTTTTATTGCATTATGATCTGAAAAGGATGCATTTACTATTTCTTTCTGTCTTCCTGCATTTGATTTTGAGTTTTTTATGCCCTAACACATGATCAATTTTTGTAGAAGTTCCGTGAACCACTAAGAAAAAAAAATTAATTTCCTTCTGTCTCCATTCAATTTTCTCCAAAGATCTATCATACCTAACTTTTCTAACATTTTGTTTACCTCCCTAACTTCTTTCTTATTTATTTTGTGGTTTGATTTATCTAATTCTGAGAGAGCAAGAATTAGTATAGTTTTGCTGTCTATTTCTTCTAGCATCTCTCTTAATTTCTCCCCTAAGAATTTGGATGCTATACCACTTGGTGCATATATATTTAGTATTGATATGGCTACATTATCTGTGGTACCCTTTAGTAAAATATAATTTCCTTCCTTATCTCTTTCAATTAGATCTATCTTTGCTTTTACTTGATCTGAGATGACGATTTCTACCCCTGCTTTGTTTTTGTTGTTGTTCACCTGAAGCTCCAGCCCTTTACATTCATTCTGTATGTATTTAGATATGTTCTTTTAAACAACATTTTGTAGGATTCTGGCTTTTAATCCAGTCTGCTATTCATTTCCGTTTTATGGGAATCCTACTTGGTCATAGTGTATTATCCTGGGGATTCACAGTTCACATTCACAGTTAAAATAACTAAAATCTGTATTTCCTGCTACAGGAAATATTTTTTTTTTGTTATTTGTTTTCAATGACCACCTCCCTCTCACAGTCCTGTCCCTCTTTAGAGCCTCTCCCTATTTTTTACACCTTTCCCCTAATTCTTCTATTTTCCCTTCTATTGGTCTCTGCCTTTCTTTTCCTCCTTTCCTTTCTAGTAACCGGTAAGGAGGGATAAGTTTTTCTGTGAAACCAAATGTGTCTGATATACTCTTTTAGAGCCCAATCTGATGAGAGTAAGATTCACAAAATGCTCATTACCCTCCCTTCTTTCCCTCAATTATATTAGATTTTCTTTTCCTCTTCATGAGGTTATTCCTTATTTTTACCTCCTTTTTTAAAACTTTATTTTATCTCCTTTCCCCTCTTTTTCCAGTATGATAGCCCTTCCACCTCTAGTTTCTTTTTCATTTTCTCAAAGTAAAATCAAATTATACCCCCATTCTTTAAGTTTACCTATAGTAGAAATATTGTTCTCAAGAGTTCTTTCCTTTTTATCTTTTTATGCTTCTCTTGCATTCTGTGTTTGAAGGTCAATTTTTTTGTTCACATCTGGTCTTTTCATTAGAAATAGGTGAAATTCCCCTATATCATTGAATGTCCATCTTCTTCCCTGAAAGATAATGCTCATTCTAGCTGGATAGCTTATTCTCAGCTGTAATTCAAGTTCCTTTGCCTTTCAGAATATCTGATTCCAGGCCCTTTGATCCTTTAATGTGGAAGCTGACAGATCTTGTGTGATTCTAATTACAGTTCCTTGGTATTTGAATTGTTTCTTTCTAGATCCTTGCAATATCTTTTCCTTGGGGTTTTAATTTTTGGGTCTCTTTCAGGAGGTGATTGGTGAATTCTTTCAATGGTTATTTTGCCTTCTGATTCTAAAACATCAGGGCAGTTTTCTTTCATGATTTCCTGGAAGATAGCATCTAGGTTCTTCTTTTTCATCATGGCTTTCATGGAGTCCAATAATCCTTAGATTGTCTCTCCTAGATCTGTTTTTCAAGTCAGTTGTTTTTCCTAGGAGATATTTCATATTTTCTTCTATTTTTTATTTTTTTTGTTTTTGTTTGACTGATTCTTGAAGTCTTATTGAGTCATTCACTTCCATTTGTTCAATTCTAATTTTTTTTTTCTTTTTTACTGAGGCAGTTGGGATTAAGTGACTTGCCCAAGGTCACACAGCTAGGACGTGCTAAGTGTCTGAGGCCAGATTTGAACTCAGGTCTTCCTGACTGCAGGACTGGTGCTCTATCCACTGTGCCACCTAGCTGCCCCCAATTCTAATTTTTAAAGTATTATTTTCTTCAGTTACCTTTTTAAGCTCCTTTTGTAACTGGCCATTTGAATTTTTTGGTTCATTGCAGTCTTTTCCCATTTTACCAATTTTGTTTTTCAGTGAATTGTCTTTTTCCATTTCACCATTTTTGTTTTTCAGTGAATTGGTGTCCTTTTCTTTTTTCTTTCTTTCTTTTTTTTTTTTTTGAACTGACTAAATGATTAAAAGCTTTTTATTTGCAGAACATATGAGTGATTTTTCTACATTGACCATTGCAAAAACTTTTTTTTTGTTCCAAGCTTTTCCCCTCTTCCTCCCACCCCCTACCCCTAGATGACAGGTAATCTAATACATGCTAAATATGTTAAATTATATGACAAATCCAATATATGTATATATATCTATACAGTTATCTTACTACACAAGAAACATCAGATCTAGAAAGAGAGAGGAAAAAAAACCTAAGAAGGAAAACAAAATGCAAGGAAATATTCACAGAAAGCTTTAAAATGCTGTGTTGTGATCCACATTCAGTTCCCTCAGGCCTCTCTCTGGATGTATATGACTATCTTCATTGCTGAACAATAGGAACTGGTTTGAAACACATCTTTGTTGAAGAGAACCATGCCCATCAGAATTGATCATCGTATAGTCTTGTTGCTGTGTATAATGTTCTCCTTGTTCTGCTGATTTCACTTAGCATTAGTTCATGCAAGTCTCTCCAGGCCTCTCTGAAATCATCCTGCTGGTTGTTTCTCAATAATATTCCATAACATTCATATACCATAATTTATTCAGCCATTCTCCAATTGATGGGCGTCCTTTCAGTTTCCAGTTTCTTGCCACTACAAAAAGGGCTGCCACAAACATTTTTGCACATGTGGGTCCCTTTCCCTCCTTTAAGATCTCTTTGGGATATAGGCCCAGTAGAAACACTGCTGGGTCAAAAGGTATGCACAGTTTGATAATTTTTTGAGCATAGCTTCAGTTTTCCCACAGAATTGGTGTCTTTTTCATATGTCTTTTATAGGGCATTCATTTCCCCATTTTTCTTTCCACTTTTCTTTTGAGATTCTTTATGCAATCTTCCAGTAAAGCCTTGTGAAATGGGGACAAGCTCATGTCTCCCTTTGTGGCTTCCTCTGGAGTTGCTTTACCTTTAGGAACCTCAGAATCTGAGGTCTGCCCTTCTTTCTCTCCATAAAAGCTGTCTATGGTGAGATTTCTTTTTTGCTTCTTACTCATTTTTTAGAGCTTGAGGTCTGTTTAAAGCAGAGGAGTGGCAAATGCTTTGATTTGCTCTGGGCCAGTAAGGCTGGTTGACTCCTCCTGCTGGGCTGGCTGGGCTAGGTCCCACATTCTCAGTGGTTTTCAATCTGCCTTTTACTAAAGGTAGATCTGCCAAAGCACCTGCCCACAACCAGAGCAAAGTGGCCCAAGAGTCTCCCAGGGACTTCCCAGGTGCTTAGAATCTTCCACACTCTGTCCCAGCTCTGGTTTCCTGCCCTGTTGTATATTTTTTTAGTTTGTATTCTGTGGGGCCTGTTTTCATTTTAGGGGGCTTTCCTGGAACAATTTGATGAGAAGTATAATTTTATTTTGGTCTTTTATTTTCAAGGATAGACTTCTTTTGTTCCTGTCTTTTGTTCCTTGACAAGGCCTGTCAAGATAATTTTTCATAGGCATTTTTTTCAGAATGTTTTTTAAATGCATGAGAAAAACTACAAAGAATTACAAAAGAAAAGTTACTGAAAGTTTAAAATAATAAATAAATTTATTTTTCATTCCCAATTCATAAACCCACTGTAAATCTTTCCTAGGTAAGAATCCTGTCCTAAGGTGTATAGATTGCTTTATCCCCAAAATACAATATAGGCTCATGTGGAAATAAGTGTTTCTTTGCAAACTGCCCCTCCACCCCACTCTTCTAGTTGGACAAGCCAGGCAAGCATCCCTTATTGCTTACCTCTTCCAAAGAGAGAATAATTTATTTAAATGTAATTGGTATTTGTATTATGCTAACCAAGTTAGATAAGCAAGGATTCAGTCAGTCATTGGTGGTTAACATTTACAAAGAGGAATTCTTACATAACTCACATACCTTGGGATTCCAAATAAAAACACTTTAAAGATCCTAATTCTTTTTCAGGAATAATGAGAACGGTTATTTAGATTTTAAAATAATGAGGCTATGGTCACAGTACAGGTAAAAATATATTGTACATGACAGCAAAGAGAGAGTGAAGGAAAGATGATTGCCCTGAAGAAGTTATCCTCAACTTGTTGCCACCGAGTCTCAAGATATTAACATCAAAGTTTTAAAAACTCATGGGAAAAAAAGAACCAGGGACAGCTAGGTGACACAATGTATGGAACACCAACCCTAAAGTCAAGAGAACCTGAGTTCCAGTCCAGCCTTAGAAACTTAATAGCTACATGATCATGGACAAGTCACTTAACCCCAACATCCTCAAAAAAAAAAAAAAAAAGGAAGGAAAGAAAAAAAAATCATTAAAACACACAGAACAATGTGATTGGTGTTTGTAAAATGCTTTACCTACTTATCTCATAAAGTTCTCATAAAAACCTTGGAAATTAGTAGACATAACAATGTTTTTATGTTAGATATAACCTGTGGTCTCCCAAGGCAAGAAAATTGAGACTGAAGTATTTCCCTTTCCTCAAGCAGATGGATACCTTATCTGCAAATGAAATTCTTAGAAAGTGGCCTAGATCCCAGAAAGCATCAGTGTCTTAGACAGCATTCCAGTTTTTCAGTTGCAGAGGCAGTCCTTGAATCAGGTCTTCCTAGCTCAAAGGTCAGCTCTCCATGCACACTGGTACACTCCATCTCACAGCTAATTTAATCTCCAGTTTTATATATGGAAAAATTGAAGTTCAGAAAAGTTCAGTGAGCACATAGCTGATGTGTTGGACCTGACCCAAGGTCATGGACCAGCTTATGAAAATGACTCACAAACATTTTCTAAAATTACTAACATAACCATGCTTACATTTACTGGTCCTTGGAAGGAACCCATAAACTTCCTTGAGCCCCGGTAACCAAACTGCTGTTTTGACTAATTAATTCTATTTTTAAAATAGATTCTGTGGCTAAGCTATTGTCTAAAAAAGATTCTGTGTTTAGCAACATTAGTGTTCTCAATGTGGCTAAGACCCAAAATTTAAGTATAAAAGCTTTCTTCCCCTTCCCCCTAATTGTCAATTAATTATCCATGCTATTTGAACTGCCTGCTTTGGCCTCTCCCTCCCTATTTGGCAATAGGTTTAATGTAGCTCTGGCCCAGGTCTGTGTCCTGAGGAGTCACATGATATTCCAAAATAAGCCTTCACAAAGACAGGTGCACAAAACCTTCACCAAACAGCCACAGACATATATTCATCTCTCTCATGTGCAAGACTGCTAAATTCTGAATCAGAGACATTAAACCCATCCTTCCAAGGAACTTGGAATCTAGGGTGAAAACTGAGACAAATGGTAGGGAAACAAAATTCTGTTAAAACATTCGGAAGACAAGAAGAAAAAAAAATATTCTTTAAAATGTCTATAAGAGTGAGGACTCTGACCAGTAACCATTTTGACCAATCTAGGTCTTTTCAGTGCCTTGAACTCAAGTGATATCAGATGATATGAGATAAATATGTGTTTACTTCTCCCTCAGTGAATCACAAGGGCAAATCCTTCTCACTTTGTTGGGACTGGGAGGAGAAGAATCATAGAAAGATGACTCCTTGGAACTGGGGCAACCCAACCATTTTCTTCTCCAAGAGGAGAGACTATCTTCATTGCTTTCAGCCTGCTCTTAATATCCACATTGCTTAGCAATGTGATTCTTCATTTGAAGGACTGAGGAAATGGAAAGAGAAAAGCTGTATGTAGTTCAATAAGCATTTTCATTGCCTTCCTAACTTTTTTCCAAGCTCAGTTCAAACGTCCTCTCCTAAGAGGTCTTTTCTGATGAAATATGCTGCCATATTTCCCCCAATTCCCTGGAATGACCTTGTATTATGGTCTTTGTCTCTTTGTCCAAGTTACGAAATATTGGGTCCTTCAGGGCAAGGATTGTTTACTCTTTTCTTTAGATCTTCAGCACCAAGCACAATGATTGGCACAAAGAAGACCCTTAAATGGACTGAATTCAGAGAATATCTACAAAATGCCTATCATGTGCCAGACTTTGCTGGAGTTCTATAGCTTCTCCTATGCTGGCACCTGTTAAAATCAGGCAGAGCTCAATTGGCTTGCAAGATAGATGAGGCATCTTAGCTGGGAATACAAAGGTAAACTGTAACAATATTTGACCACAAGAAATCTATATTAAAACCAATTTTTTTTAAAAAAGTATTTTACATTCTACTGGAAGTATCCCAATGTAATGGGAACAAAGAAAGATTCCAAGAGGGAAACATAATTCAATCAAGCTGAATGTTTCTGTGGGCATGAAAAGTCTGAAAAAAAAAGGAGGGGGTAGAAATTTTGGATTTTTGAGAATCTGAAATGTCATTATAGATGGTTTTAAGAGGAAAAGAAGCCCTAAATGTGGAGAGTGTTATAGTGGCCCAAGCAAAGACCAAATTCATGTTTGTTTTTCATATGAGTTTCAATTTAAATAAAAAGTGGAAGTTTCAAAGTTACAAAGTTTAAACTTTTAAAAATTAAAGAAGCAAACAAAAAAGTCCAACCAATCATTTACAATGTAGTCACACTGGGAAAGTGTATCTCTGATGACTTGCTCAAAGGAGGATGAATTCTTTTGGTAACAGTAAATCAAAACTGCCTGATGCATGAGGGTTTAGGCATGTGTATCCATGGAGTAAGTGACCACACAAGATATGAATCCTTGGGCTCAGAATTTTGTTAAGATACATTTTATTGATTGGTTAATACCATACAAATATGAAGGCAAAGAATGTTACCAGATGATCTCAATTTCCCTCAAAGCTCTAAGATCCATAATTCAAGTATAAATCTTCATCTTAGGAACTGCTTTGCAAAGACAGTTTGTACAAGTCTTGCAGTCTTGGATTCCAGAGAAATCTCTAATGGCAAACTGTCTCATTCTGGCGACCCAGTCTAGAAGTATTTGAAGAGATTCTCTGGCCACCACTTGGGTGAAATAAAAAACCATCAGCTCACTGTCAAGGATGAAAGAAAAAAGATTATTTCCACATCAGAAGAGATTAGAAAGACAGATAAAATAATATACTGGATACAATACAACGGATACAATAATATACTGGAGCTCTATTGTCACTGAACTAACCACTTTAAAAACCTATGCTTGAAAATGGACTGCAGTGTTCCTATCATTTGAATACTCCTGGGCATTTACTTGTGAGAAATCAAAAACAGAGAAAATGATCCCATGTTTAGTATTTATAACAGCACGTTTTGTGGTAGCAGAAAAATGGAAGGTAGCAACTTCCCCCAGAAAGAAAGATCTCACTGGAATCAGACACTGCCACCATCACTGGTGAAGGAAGAAGAATAGTCCTGTGAATAGTTCCCTGCTTTTAATAGACTAGAACTGCAATTATGCAGGTATCCAAGAGGACTGTTGAGCTGGGTTCTATATTACTTCTTCCCAATGAACACCTAATAGCTCCCTAGGAACATCTGGAGAACTTGGGAAATCAGGGTCACATCTTGAGAAAGGTCTATTGTGTACATGGCAATTTTGGGCAATTTTTTCCCATTTTGTATTTAAGTTTAATTATTATTTTTTAAAGTTCCCTCAAAAGCACCCTGTCAGTTAAGTATTGTATATTCTGTTGAATTGGGAACAAAACCCAAAGTTGCATACGTTCACCTGGGTTTGGGGAGGTGGGAATTCGAAGATAAGGAAAGGGAAATTTCAGAAAGGAGGGTTCCTTACTATCTTGGGGCCATTAATTAGGTAGCCTATTTTTTTTTAAAACACTATACCAGCCCTCTTCATTCAGCTGCAGGCCTTGTAAGCAAAGCCCCCAAATTGTAAGGATGGGATTGGATTTCTGAATTCATTGATCAGCAAAGTCCTTAAAGAGGACCTTAGTACATTCTCTATATTTGAATAATTATAGCCTCTTATAACCTTCCTGTTACTAGGCTCATTCAGGTTCTTTTGGGCTTGGACAGGGTTTACAATTTAATTCCAAGTTCACACTTACTTTGCCTAAACGCTCAGTTAGGAGGAACCCTCTCTCTGGAGTAGGGACTTTCTCCACTCTAAATGCAGAAAATGCAAATGCCTATAAGTAAGAATTGGTTTTAAGGTTTGTGGTTTTTGTTTTTTGTTTGCTGAGGCAATTGGGGTTAAGTGACTTGCCTAGGGTTACACAGCTAGAAAGTGTAAGATGTTTGAGACCAGATTTGCACTAAAGTCCTCCTGATTTCAGGGCTGGTGCTCTATCCACTGTGTCAGTTAGCACCCTCCTTCAAAAACCCACAAACCAGGGCAGCTATCTATCCTTAGGGTTGAGTTCTGAATCACTCTGGCCACTAAATGAATAGCTGAAGGAGCTTCAAAACAAAACAAAACAAAACAAAACAAAACAAAAAAAACCCGTGACTCTTGATAATGTTTCTTTTGCATTCAAGCTGTAAGGTGAAGTGGTGGAGCTCCAGATGAAATCTCTCCTTTTCGGAAAGAAAAACTGACTACCAATGAAGTCATATCATTGAATGCTTCAGGCCAATTTGGAGCAGTTTGTGTATTGCTACAGACTACTGCAGATGGAAGGAAACTACAGAAAATGAAAAGTAGCATGGCCCAGATAAAATGTAATTCTAGTCATGAAAAATAAAAAATAAAGAGCTTTTTCAGAGTTCTTCTCCAGAAGAGAGTTATGAAGAAAAGCAGCGATCTCCTCAAGATAGACTACCAGAGCTCAGATCAAGAAAATTCAGGACCAGCACATTCGAATAATAAGAGCAGAGAATCTCTGGGAGGAATACAGGAGAAAATGGGGAGATAGGGCACCAGAGATTCTGATCAGCTCATGTGCTCAGGATGAGCCTTCAACAGAGAAGAGAGATGATCTGGATTCACTCTTCAGGCACTGATGGTGCTTCCTTGGAGCGCTCTTGAATGTATAACACTGAGCAAAGAAGCTACTACGTCTTCCGGCAGAATCTTCGTCAAAATATTTTCCCAAGAACTTGGTGAATGCATGGGACTTCCTCGACTGAATGCCAGGCTGAAGGATGAAACATTGCAGCCCTTCTTGGAGGGATTACTGACCCGAGATCATCCAAGAAACACCCGGTTTGCCATCAACTTCTTTACTTGCATCGGTTTTGGAGGTTTAACGGATGAATTGTGACATTGGGGGGGGGGGGAAGGCACCCAAGATCTTCAGGGCAAAGAAACAGGATTCCGAGTCATCGGATTCCTCCTTTTCTTCCTCCTAGTCTTTGGACTCTGACTCCTTAGGTTCTGGTTCTGATGGCAGCGATACCAGGCCAGATCCTTCCATGGCCCATGAATCCTAACCCAAGAGTAGCCACAGCTGACTCAGATAAAGAGGAGAAAAGAATAAAGAATAAGAACAAATACAGACAAAATAGCTTCAATAAAAGAAAACAAGTGAAAAGAAACTCATGGAAAAAATCAAGAAGGGCAGGAAGAAGAAGACAGTAAGAAACAAGAACTTAAGGAGACAGAAATTCCAGAGGAAAAAATGCACACTGAAATTGAAGAGATTTAAAATGGGAAGAGAACTCAAAAGACAGCCCTCACACAGATACTGCTACAGAATACCACAACTACATGTTATAGACCAGAAAAGAAATTTGGTGGTACCAAGAAGAGGATAGGAAAAAAAAAAAAGAAAGAAATTCCTTTCCTGAATATGAGACAAACACCAAAATAAAGACAGTGAGAATCATAGAAGGAAAGAGATCAAAGTCAGGAGAAAGGAATGGAAATGATCCAAACCCAGAGATGAGGAAAAACAAGTTGAAATGGTGCAGAAAAGGAGTCTGAAAAGCACAGAGGACTTTGAGGCATCTTCAAGGAGAAAACACAACGGAAAAAAGGGAAACTTTACAGTAAGATCAAAATAATGCTGAAAAGTCTGACATTCAGGTTGAACTAAATTCCTTTACATTGGTTGCTGACTTTTATTTAAAAAAACTTTTTTATAAAGTATTACTTTGTATTATAGATTTTAAGAGGTTTTCTGTGAAAGGATTTTTTTTGATCAGTACTTCCAACCCCCCTTTCTGAAAACTTAAAATGTTCCCCATTTGGTTTTACATATTTGAAGAGAACGTTTTTAGTAAAGAGAACATAATGATTCCTTATATTTTGTGAATCAAACTGCCAAACTTTCATTGAATCAGTGTATTTATTAGTAACAGTATTATTTTATGTAAATATTTTCTGGTGGTCTGGAGACAACACTATGAATGAATTCACTGTTTTTGTTACAGTTTTTGAAAGTTAGAGAGTTAACTCCAAGTTGCATATTATATCTTGTCTCTGCTCTCCAGACCATTGTTATCTAGCACAGTTCATCCTAACCTTCCTGATTTATATTCCGAGGTTTTTCATTCACTCTAGTAAAGTCCATAAGTCCCCAAGCTAACAACAAAAAGAAAAAAAGAAAATGACCTCTCACCTTTAGGTGCTGACATTCTCCTGAAGAAAATATCTGGGAGTCTAAGGCCCTTCATTGTACTAATTGACCTTAGGCCCTGAAGTCTCAGCTGAACTGAACTGCCCATGCTACACAATTTCTTTTTCCTGGAGACTACTTCTTGCTTGGGGTTCTGGAAGATATTTTTCTTTGGATTGGCACCAGAAATCATCTTCTTGTTGTTCAGATTTCTACTTCCATAAGAGAAGAGGGAAGTGGAAAGTAAATGAGGAACTGTCAATAGTTAAGTTTGGATTTAGTGTTGAGGGTATGAAGACAGTAATGTGAAATACCTAGAAAGATAGTGGATGGAGTCAGATGGTGGAAGGCTTAAAATGCTAGTTTCTATTTTACCTAACAAACAGGAGGTTGTCTGAAGATTGGGGAATATGACAATGACAAGGTTTTAGGATGATTCTTGTGTTAAGATGAATAGAAAAAAGAGAGCCAAAAAACAAAGACACACATTAGAAATTAGAATTTTCTAGCAGAGCTTCTATGAGTTTAACCTGCTGCAATCATTTTCTAAGTATCTAATGGTACAAACTCCCCCTTCTCCACCCTCCCAAGGCAATTGGGTTAAGTGACTTGCTCAAGGTCACTCAGCTAGGAAGTGTTAAGTATCTGACTACATTTGAACTCAGGTCCTCCTGACTTCAGGGCTGGTGCTCTATCCACTGCTCCACCTAGCTACCCCAAATGGTTCAAACTTGAAGAGGTTCTTGCCTCTTATCTGTGATGGAAGATGTCTACTTTCTGCAAAGATTAGTATGGAAAAACTCACCAAATCACTAATATTTAGAAAAGAGCAAGGTAAAGCAACAATAAGCTTGCAAATTTTGACTCAAAGTCACTAAAATGTATTTACCCCTTGATTCAGCATTACTACCACTAGTTTTATGCCCCAAACAAATCAAAGAAAGACATGAAAGTCTTAGAGTACAGAGTTCTAGCCATTAGATCAACCAGTTGCCCCCAACAAGTAGGGGAAAAAAACCTATCAGTCCAACAATATTTACAGCAGCTCTTTTTATAATACTCCAAACTTAGAGTGAAGTGGCATCCATGAACTGGGAAGGGGCCAATTAGAGTATATAAATAGAATTTTATTTGTAATCCCATAATTACTGATTTTATAATTTTGGAAAATCTGAAAAACTTTTCTGAAATGATGCAAAGTGAAGTTAGCAGAGCCAGAACTACTATTGCAACCTTTAAAAGAAAAACAACTTTGAAAGGCTCAGATCACTGTGCTATCCCATTCTGGACACACTGACCAATGCAAGGTACAGAGTAAGCCAGACCTTTTCAGACATAGATAATGTGAGAATCTATGTGACTTCACCACTCAGTTTTCTTTTAAGGGCATGGTTTTTCTTTTTGCCTATCCAGTTGGGGCTAGGGAATATGAAGGTAGCAGAAGGGGATAGGATTTAGGAAAAGATATGAAAAAGCAAAGTCATATGTATATATATGTATTTTTCTAAATAAAAGGACAGATAAGAATAGAAGGAAGGCTATGAAGGACAAGCACATCCACTTTGAAAACTATAGGTGGGATTTAGGGTATGTGAAAAGAAAAGCAAGCTGTACTAAGATCTGATCATCTCTAATCCCCTTTTCCCCTAACCCCCTATTTTCTTGGTATTTGAGTTCTGAATATTTTTTTATTTTTATTTTTTGCTGAGGCAATTGGTGTTAAGTGACTTGCCCAGAAAAACACAGTTAGGAAGTGTTGAGTGTCTGAGATAAGATTTGAAATCAGGTCCTCCTGAGGGCTGGTGCTCTATCCACCTAGCTGCCCCCTGCATAAAAATTTAAAAGAAACAAATAGGGAGTTGCACAGCTATCAAGCTGAAAGCTACCTTAGAGGTTAAATTTTACATAAAACAAATATTCACTTAAGCACCTTTGTGCTACCAAAAAAATAAAAATAAGAGCCAATTATAAGAGAATATTTTACCCTAATAAGTGCTGAAGATGAAAGATTCAGAAAAGAATGAGAAGATGAATAAAGTAACAGAATGAAAGAAGCAGACATGGGAGAGCAACACACACTTAGCTTAGAGATGCAGCTCGAAAGCCAATAAGATCTGACTTGAAGTCAGATATCTTATCTGTGGTCCTGGGTGAATCATAGCTTCTTTGTGCTGGAACAACTCCCAGACTAATTTTTAGGATGATTGTTGATCTCTACTGGCAGAAAGATTGTCCTTAGGTGGAAATTCTCCATACAGATGAAAAATAGTCATTATTTTATCAATGACTCTTGCTATAACAAAATTTAAAAAAAAATCACAACAATAGAAAAGGGGGAAGAGGATGAATTCAATCCTGGGCAATTATAATAACCAAGCTTGGTGGTAGACAAGAGCTGAGAAAATAGATCTTTTCTTCATTGTTTCAGGAAATAAAGTTATATGGATAAGAAACATTGCATGTATTACCAGACTCATTATGTATTTTGGTTGACTTTTTCTGAACCACTTTTTCCCCCTGTCCCCAATGTTGTAACTTTTCCTCCCCTTGAATTAAATATTTGTTTCTAGTGTGAGGTTCGTTTTGAACCTTTGAAATTTCTACTTATTTTTATTTATAATTGAATTTATTACAATTGTTATTTAATTTAAGGTTTAACCTTAAAAAATTAAACAACCAAAAAAGTCCTGCCAAGCAATACCAGTGGAGTCACATTGGTAAAGCCTCCAAAATCAAAACTGTATGAGGATTTTGTGATATGTTTCCATGGAGTGAATACCCACACTAAAGATAGGAATCCCTGAGCACAGAATTTGTTACCAGATAATCTCAATTTCCCTTTAAGTTCTAAGATCTGTGATTATACTGTGGATCTCAGATTTAGGAGGTGAAGCTGTTTTCAAAATATAGTTCATACAGATAGGCTGCAGTGAAATCTGTCCAGTCAAATTCTGTCTCAAATTGAGGACCCAGTCTCAAGGAGACTTTCAATGGGCACAATCTAGGAGAAATAAAAAAAATCACATTGGCAAAAATGAAAGAAAAGATATTATTTTCACAGCAGAAGGGATCTTAAAAGACAGACACAAGAGGGGCAACTAGGCGGCACAGTGGGTAGGGCACCAGCCCTGAAGTCAGGAGAACCAGAGTTCAAATCTAGCCTTAGACACTTAATACTTCCTAGCTGTGTGACCCTGGGCAAGTCACAACCTCAAATGTCTCAGCAAAAATTAATAAATAATAAAATAAAATAAAAATCCAACAAGAATAAAATGAAGTTCTATTGTAACTAATCCAACCACTTTAGAAAATCCTTTTTGAAAACTGATTAAACTTTTTTTTTCCCCCTACTGGCCACTTATCTCTAACAAAGAAAGAGAAAATGATCCTGTGTTTAATATTTATAGCAGCACTTTCTGTGGCAGCAGGAAAATAGGAAGAAGCACTATCCACTAGAAAGAAGAATCCAGGTGGAGCCAGAGCCCCTGGATTCAAATCCTAGTTCTGATACTTTCTTCCTGTGATAGCTGGGCAAGTCCCTTTGACTTCTCTAAATCCCACTTCCCTTATTTGTAAAATGATCAAGATAGTAAGGATGATCAGAGTTGCCTTCTTATGCTAAAGCTTCGCTCCTGTGAAGTTTAGCAAGGGATTTCTGAAAATTGGTGGCAAAAGAGTTGAATCAAGCAGAATAGCATTGTAGAAACATTCTAAACCAGGAAGAACTGCAAGAAGACTTATGGAAGTTGCTCAAACGGACATTAGCCCATTGATGAGGTGCATGGAAAAGAGATATCAAGAAGGTATCCTATGTTGCTTCTAACAAAATTTTAAACACACACACAAAAGCACACGTTGCCTACAGACATCCTTCTTATCTCCCCTGCATGAAAATTTCCTGCAAGTTCTTCCTTTTCTCTTATATCACAATCTTTTTCAAAATACTGTATAAGGATATCATTATGGTTTTGTTTGTTTGTTTGTTTTCTCACAAGTACCATTCTTTCTTCTCATTGAGGCAGGCATTTGTTTTATGAGAAGAGGGAAGAAAAACCTTTTGAGAATGACAGGACCATTTCTTTGCTTTACTAGATCACATTTGGAATAAAATATTTTAAAACTCTGTCAAATCAGTCATTCTGGAGCAGTGAATACAACTGGACCTTTTTTCAATTCTCTCTTCTTTGGCTTCCCTAATATGGTTTTCTCCCAACCTTCTTTCCTTCTCTTCTCCCTTCATTCTGAGCATTCCAGGTCTCTATAGCCTCCCTTGCCTCTATTTCTTCTTTTCTGTTCCCATCTCAGTATCCTTCTAAATAGACACCCTGGCTTCACATCTTAGCAATATACTGAGGATAACACTGGCAAAACATTGACCTTTGCAAAACTTTTTTTTGTTCCAAGCTTTTCCCCTCCTCCCCTCACCCACCACCCCTAGATGACATGTAATCTAATACAAGCTAAATATGTTAAATTATATGACAAATTCAATATATGTATACATATCTATACAGTTATCTTACTGCACAAGAAACATCAGATCTAGAAAGAGAGGAGAAAAAAAAAAAACAGCCTAAGAAGGAAAACAAAATGCAAGGAAATATTCACAGAAAGTGTTAAAATGCTGTGTTGTTCCCTCAGGCCTCTCTCTGGATGTATATGACTATCTTCATAGCTGAACAATAGGAACTGGTTTGAAACACATCATTGTTGAAGAGAACCATGCCCATCAGAATTGATCATCGTATAGTCTTGTTGCTGTGCATAACGTTCTCCTGGTTCTGCTGATTTCACTCAGCATCAGTTCATGCAAGTCTCTCCAGGCCTCTCTGAAATCATTCTGCTGGTCATTTCTTATAGAACAATAATATTCCATAATATTCATATACCATAATTTATTCAGCCATTCTCCAATTGATGGGCATCCTTTCACAATTTCCAGTTTCTTGCCACTACAAAAAGGGCTGCCACAAACATTTTTGTACATGTGGGTCCCTTTCCTTTCTTTAAGATCTCTTTGGGATATAGGCCTAGTAAAAACACTGTTGGGTCAAATGGTATGAAGAGTTTGATAACTTTTTGAGCATAGTTTCAGATTGCTCTCCAGAATGGTTGGATCCGTTCACAGTTCCACCAACAATGTATCAATGTCCCAGTTTTCCCGCATCCCCTCCAACATTTGTCATTATCTTTTCCTGTCATTTTAGCCAATCTGACAGGTGTGTAGTGGTTGTCTTAATTTGCATCTCCTTTCCTTCTTATCAACAAACTTCTATTCACTCCTCATTTCCTACTGAGAGAGGAAAGAAAGAATAGTGCATCTGGAGTTAAAGGGCCCTGAAACTTCGTGCAAGATAGATCAATTACTCTGGCCTCAGTTTCTTCATCTGTACAAATAGATCTGAATAGCTGACTTATAAAGTTCTTTTCCATTTCTCCATCTGTGGTGATCTTCTGACCAAGTTCTTTAATCTGCTATTCAAGGTCCTAAACATTTTTGGAACAAACCTATCTGTTCATCTTTCTCCTACATTCTCCATTCAGGTTGAGCAACCATTCTCCCACCTCAGTGGAATTCTGTCTGGAATCCCTTCTCTCCCATCTATTGGCTAGTTGACATCCTCCCTCCCTTTCCACCTCTCCCAGGAAGATTGTCAACCAGAAGTGAGTTGGGGAAAAGACAAAGAACTTCCCCCTCCCTCAGTCTTCATTCCTTCTCGACTTCTATTATTCATAGTTCTATATTCTACCATATCATATGGCCGTCATTTGTCACATAGATTCCTTCATTTCTAAAATGATGAAACTGGTCTGGTTGTCCCTTAAGGTCTCTTCTAGCTTCAGATTGATGGTCCTATTTCAGATTGAATATCTTTCTATTTGCTATATCTCTTGCCTTCATATAAGCTTTCCCTTAGGTATGAGATATATTCCTTTTCCATTTCTATTTCCTAGACTTCCTGGATTCAGTCCAGGGACATCTCTTCCCTAAGACCTCTTCTGCCATACTGCCATGCTCTCACACTGGTTAAAGTTCTCCATCTCTTGACATGACTTTGTATTTATTTCTGTGTCCTCGAAGCATGGCCCCATGGGAACAACCTAGTTCTGAAGCCGGAGGAGCTCAGCTTATGCCACTTAACACCTGGCAGGCTTTTCCTCTCTAGGCTTTAGTCTCTTCTTTGATCAAATGAGGGGAATGTGCTCAATGGCTTCCAAAACCTTCTGTCCTGAATGGATGAGTCTGAATGTGGGAACCCATAGACTCCCACAGGAGGGGAGGGACACTGTCTTATTTCACAAATTACCTTATACAAAACAGGGCCATGATACTCATAGAACTAAATAGTTTTTAGGTATATACATATCTTAGAGGTATCACGATATATTTGCCTGTGTTCCTTCTACAATTTAGCCCAGGCATGGAGGTGTAGAATTGAAAAAGACTTGTGCAATTGCTTAGAAGCAAGCTGCTTCTGGAGGTGGCAAGATGGGAGTTCAGTTGCTTGCCCTGACTTTTTTGTCTTTTTTCTCTGGACTGAGTGGGCAGATCCCTCCACTAATTAAATCAGAAGGCCAGCTATATAGTACCAACAACTAAAGCTCTCAATACTTGATCTAGGTTTCAAAAGCTGCAAAGGAAGGAAATAAACATTAATATAATGCGTAATATATATTGAACACTGTAGTAAGCACTGTACAAATAATATCTCATTTGATCCTCACAACAACTCTTTGAGATATGTGCTGTTATTATTCCCTTTTATACTTGAGGAAACTGAGACAAACAGCTGTTAAAGAACTTGGCCAGAATGATACAGATAGTAAGTATTTGAGGCAGGATTTCAGCTTCACTCCCTTCTGGCTCAATGCTCAACACTCTCCAGGTCTTCTTTTTCTAATATGGGGCTATTTAAATAATTTATATCCTCTTCTGTTAACCTGGACAATCTATATTTTTGTAGATCTTCCTCCATTTCATTTAGATTATCAAACTTACTGGCATAAAGTTGGGCAAAGTAACTCCTAATTATTGCTCTAATTTCCTCTTCATTGGAGGAAAGTTCTCCCTTATCATTCTTGAGACTAACAATTTGATTTTCCTCTTTCCTTTTTCTTATCAAATTAACTAAAGGCTTATATATTTTGTTGGTTTTTTCATAGAACCAACTCTTAGTTTTATTTATTAATTCAATAGTTTTCTTATTTTCAATTTTATTAATTTCTCCTTTTACTTTTAGAAATTCCAATTTGGTATTTAACTGAGGGTTTTTAATTTGTTCTTTTTCTAGTTTTTTAATAATAAGCCCAATTCATTGATCTTTTCTTTCTTTATTTTGTGCAAGTAAGCATCTACAGATATAAAATTGCCCCTTATAACCGATTTGGCCGTATCCCACAAATTTTGGTATATTGTCTCATTATTGTCATTCTCCTGGATGAAATTATTGATTGTGTCTATGATTTGCTCTTTCACCCATTCATTCTTCAGGATTAGATTATTTAATTTCCAATTAACTTTTGGTTTATTTTCTCCTGGCCTTATATTGCATGTGATTTTTATTGCATCATGATCTGAAAAAGATGCATTTACTATTTCTGCCTTTCTGCATTTGATTTTGAGGTTTTTATGCCCTAACACATGGTCAATTTTTGTATAGGTTCCATGGACTGCTGAGAAAAAAGTAAACTCCCTACTGTCTCCATTCAACTTTCTCCATAGATCTATCATACCTAACTTTTCTAACAGTTGGTTTATCTCCCTAGTTTCTTTCTTGTTTATTTTGTGGTTTGATTTATCTAATTCTGAGAGAGCAAGGTTGAGATCCCCCACTAGTATAGTTTGACTATCTATTTCTTCTCGCATCTCTCTTAATTTCTCCCCTAGGAATTTGGATGCTATTGCACTTGGTGCATATATATTTAGTATTGATAATGCTACATTATTTATGGTACCCTTAAATAAAACATAGTTTCCTTCCTTATCTCTTTTGATTAGATCTATCTTGGCTTTTACTTGATATGAGATAAGGATTGCTACCCCTGCTTTTTTATGTTCCCCTGAAGCATAATATTTTCTGCTCCAGCCTTTTACCTTTATCCTATATGTGTCACTATGTTTTAGATGTGTTTCTTGTAGACAACATATTGTGGGATTCTGGTTTTTAATCCAGTCTGCTATCTGCTTCTGCTTTATGGTGATTCTAATTATTGATCCTTGGTATTTGAATTGTTTCTTTCTAGCTGCTAGCAGAATCTTTTCCTTGGTGCGATAGTCCTGAAATTTAGCCACAATATTTCTTGGGGTTTTAATTTTGGGGTCTCTTTCAGGAGGTGATCAGTGAATTCTTTCAATGGTGATTTTGCCTTCTGATTCTACAATCTCAGGGCAGTTTTCTTTCAGGATTTCCTGGAAGATAGTGTTTAGATTCTTTTTTTCATCATGGCTCTCAGGAAGTCCAATAATCCTTAGATTGTCTCTCCTAGATCTATTTTCTAAGTCAGTTGTTTTTCCTAGGAGATATTTCATATTTTCTTCTAATTTTTCATTTTTTTGTTTTTGTTTGACTGATTCTTGAAGTCTTATTGAGTCATTCACTTCCATTTGTTCAATTCTTATTTTTAAAGTCTTGTTTTCTTCAGTTACCTTTTTAAGTTCCTTTTGTAACTGGCCAATTGAATTTTTTTGTTCATTGCACTCTTTTTCCACTTCACTAATTTTATTTTTCAATAAATTGGTGTCTTTTTCATATCTCTTTCGCAGGGCATCATATCCTTCTTGCAAGATATTGTATCCTTCTTGCACTGATTTCAATTTATTTTCCCATTTATCCTCCAGCTCTCTTATGAGGTTCTTTATGCAATCTTCCATAAAGGCCTTTTGAAAAGGGGACCAGTGATGGTCCTTAATAACTTCCTCTGGGGTTTTGTCTAAAGGAACCTCAGGATCTGGGGTCATCCCTTCTTTCTCTCAATAAAATCTGTCTATGGTGAGAGGTCTCTTTTGCTTCTTCACTTTTTTTTTAGACAGCGTGGATGTCTCTTTAAGGCTCAGAAAAAAATGGTGGCTGAAGATCTTTGCCCTGGGGCACTTCGTCGAATTAATTTAAGGTGCTGGGCCGGTGGGGGCTAGGACTAAGTCCGAATTACTCCTTAAACAAGGCAAGTCTGCCAGAACACCTGTTCTCAATCAGGGCAGAGTGTCCCGAGTGCCTCAGATAAACTCCAGGTGTTTGGAGTTTCTGCCACGATGAGCTGAGACCCACTCTCACTTCCAGCCTACACCCAGTCCACAGTTTATCCCTCTGTCTGAGTTAAACAAACCTGATATGAAGTTCTTCAGAAAGCTGTGTCCAAATATTTCTGAATTCGTTGACTTGAAGATCAGTTCAGAGGTTTATTTTATTGTTGGTTTGAGAGAAGATCAGAGGAGGACGAAGAGAGTCACATTTTCACTCCACCATCTTGGCTCCCCCCCCCCCCAGATCCGTCTACAGATATTTTCAATGGAATGTCTCTTCATCTCTCTTGCTGCTGGACTCTGTTGGTAACATATAAAAATCCTGATTTATGTGTTTTGTGTCCTGCAAGTTTGCTAAAGTTGTGAATTGTTTCTAGTACTTTTTTAAAGCTGATTCTCTAGGATTCCCTAAGTATGCCATCATATTATCTGCAAAAAGTGATAATTTAGTTTCCTCATTGCCTACTCTAATTCCTTTAATTTCCTTTTCTTTTTATTGCCAAAGCTAACATTTCTAATATAATATTAAACAATAATGGCAATAATAGGCAACCTTGTTTCACCCCCGATCTTATTGGGAATGGTTCTAGTTTATCCCCATTACATATGATGCTTGCTGATGGGTTTAAATAGACTACTATTTAAGGAAAACTTCATTTATTCCTATACTCTCCAGTATTTTTAGTAGGAAGGAGTGAATGGATTTTGTCAAATCCTTTTTCTGCATCTATTAAGATGATCATATCATTTTTGTTAGTTTGATTATTGTTATAGTCAATTATACTAAGAGTTTTCCTAATATTGAACCAGCCCTGCATTCCTGGTATAAATCCTACTTGGTCATGATGTATTATCCTGGGGATAACTTGCTATCATCTCTTTGCTAATATATTATTTAAGATTTTTGCATCAATATTCATTAGGGAAATTGATCTATAACTTGCTTTTTCTATTTTGATCCTACCTGGTTTTGGTATCAGCACAATGTGTCATAAGAAGAATTTGGTAGAATCCCTTCCTTTCTTATTTTTCCAGTTTGCATAGCATTGGAATTAGTTGTTCTTTAAATATTTGGTAGAATTCATATATAAATCAATCTGGCCCTGGAGATTTTTTCTTAGGGAGTTGATTAATAGGTTGTTCAATATCTTTTTCTAAAATGTATATGTTATTACATTATGATATAATATCTTTAACTTGCTCATTCTTCGTGTTCTCTCTGTATAACTTTCTCAGTACCCTGATACAGTCCTTGACTCTAGCTAATTAAGAAATGATTCCCACTCTGGCAATTTACTGGTTTATTAATGGAGGCTCATGAAGAATTCCCTTTTCCAAAAACAGGTCAGTACCTTGTCTGAAGCTGAGTCTTAGAGACTTGACTGGAAACCCTGAGGCTGGTAAGCCTTAGTGACATTTTTGTTTGACGAAACCCCAGTCTAATCCTGAAACGAATACCACTCTTACAGAACAAAAATAAGCAAACAAATACCAAAATAAATCACAATCCTAAACTACCATTCAGCTTAGTTTTGGAAGAGTTCAAGTGCCTATCTATTGCACTTATTCCTCTAAAGGGGGAGAGGTGGACTTGGAGTCAGCAAGACCCCAATTCAAATACGACCTTGTGCATTGCTAAGTGTGTGACCTTCTGTTTGCCTCAATTTCCTCATTTGTAAAAGGAGGACCAGACTAGTGTTGTGGTAGAAATCAAATGAGATCCTAATTGGAAAGTGTTTAGTGCAGGACTAAGGAGGACTAGGAGAAAAGGACAGAAAAGTTTTGGATAGTGAAAGGAACATCAAGGATGAAACGAAGATCAAGGATCTTTTTTAGACAATTAAAATCTTTATTGAAAACAAGATTTTACCTTACATTTTTACAAGAAAAAATAGAACTGGAAATGTTTACTGAACATGAAATCTTTTATTATATTCTTCACTGCATAAGTTTTGTTTATCCAATCGAATTATACTTTAAAATAATCAAATTATTCCTTTTTTACACTTCAACAGGATTCTCCCTTGTAATATAGGTTAATATTTCATATTACTGAATCTAATTTCTTTTATCTCCTTTTTCCTAGTTTCTTTGGAGTTTCTGTCCTTTTGCTCTTCCAAATGCACTTTGTTGGTTTTTTTCTAACTCATTACAACAATTTATAACAATTTTATTGTGGTAACATGGAATAAATAGATTTAGATAAAGCTGATATTTTATTTTTTGGTGATTTTCTGTCTATGGAGGAAATCTGGAGAGTTTTACATAAATTGAAACAAACTAAACAAGAAAGAAGTTAAGGAGAATTCTATTAAACTCAAATATTTCTAAAATTCTATTAAATAGAATTCTGAAGGAAACGAAATGGAGATAGAGAAGAATATATCTTTTTCTTGGTGGTACATGGAACAAGAACATCACAATCAAACTCAGCAAAACATTCTTCTCTGTATTTTAAAGTTTAAGCCTCTTACACTTTCTCATTACCAAACTTTTTTGGATTCTTTTGACTGAGTTCAATTTTCCTTCTAGCAAATTATTATTTCAATTGTTGGAGAAGAGTGGGCTTGATTGGGGCTGACAGAATTGAACCAAGAGAAAAAACAATAGAGATCTTCTGACTAGAGCACACGCAACCTCATCTTTTGCACCTAAGAAACGCAGGTGAGATCAGATTCCTGCAGTCAATCTTGATGAAAACAACCCCTCACCAGATAAAAAGGAGGAAGTCAGAGGTCACTGTCATCAGTCAGGGCAAGACAGTGGTCAGCAGCAATACCACTTTGTTTTCCAGAAACAACCAAGTTGGTACAGCCAACATGGTGCAAATTTTGAATGGGAGCAATGTCATTGATAAAACTCTCACCATCCAGAGAATGTTGTTGCTTTTACTGGGACTCTGGATGCTGCTCAAGCAAAGTAAAATGTACTGTTTACAAAGTAGTAGCAATGTTGTGGGATGTTCAGCTGTGAATTTACTTTGTCTCAGAAATACAATGATCCAAGACTACTCTGAAGGAGACTCCTCAGAGAAAGAACTGATTGTGTCTGAATGTATATATAATGAAGTATATGTTTCCCCCTTTTTTTCTGAAGTATATTTTCAGGGTGGGATAGCAGAGATCTATATTTTCCTTCTAACATAGCTTTTATGTAAATGTTTCCCATAATTTTACATGTGCCTTCTCAATGGAGGAGGAAGGAAGAAGAGAGAGATCTGGAACTCAAACAATGTTAAAAAAATGTTTTTTAAAAAGTTTTACATGTAACTGGGGAAAATAAAAATATTAAAACAAAAAAAATGAAAATATCTGAACAATTTGGAATAAACCATACATCATCTCAGTTCACACACACACACACACACACACACACACACACACTTGTTAAAAAGCAAGATTGGACTAGAGGAAATGTACTTAAATCATCTCCCTGAGTTGATAAGTATCAAAACTTGTATTTCAAGGGCATTGCTCAAACTCATCACAGGACATATCTAAATAATTTGCAATGATTTCTTCCATGAAATCTATATTAAATTTGAAAGAAGGGGAAATGAGGCGAAAGAAGGGGAAATGAGGTGAAAGAAGGAAATTTGAAACTCAAAAGGTATAAAATGAAATCTTAAATTTATTACATATAATTGGGAAGTTTGGGGACATTTTAAGAAATTTAAAACATTATTCTATACAATTGGAAAATATTTAACAAAATAATTTTTAAAAAGAATCAGTTCAGTAGGGGGGGAGAGCCTTCTTTTGAATTCTCCTTCCTAGTTAAATCTCTTCAATTTTGAGTCTACATTCTCTCCTCCCCCCCCCCCCATCTTCTGTCTTTAGTTCTTGTCTCTTGCTATCTTCTGCAGCTCCATTTTATTTTCCACGGTTTCTTTTCACTTGTTTCTTTTGTTTTCTTAACTGTTTTGTCCGTTTCTTTTCTTTTCTTTTCTCCTTTGAGCTTTTCCCCCTCTGCTCTTTATCTGAATCAGAACTCTCGCTACTTGTGGATGAGGACTCACTTGCCCCAGAAGAGTAGGAGCTGCTATCACTGCTGTCAGAATCGGAGCTTGAGGAGTCAGAGTCGGAAGACGAGGGGGAAGAAGAGGAGGAATCCGATGACTCGGCGTCCTGTTGCTTTGTCCTGAAGATCTTGGGCGCTTTTTTCAGATGTTCTCGCAATTCGTCCGTTAAACCTCCAAGACCGATGCAAGTAAAGAAGTTGATGGCAAACCGGGTGTTTCTTGGATGATCTCGGGGCAGTAATTCAATCCAAAAATTGAAAAAGCACGTGTGCAGGAGAAAGCTAAAAAGTTAAGTTGGTTCAGAAATATTTAGGGGGAGGTAGAACCCAAATGGTGAAGAAAAAGCAAGGACTCATCTGAGCTTTTTATGACAAGGATTAAAAACAAACAAACAAAACACATTGATGTCTAAATGAATGGATATCATTACATATTCTCTTCTTCATTTAGATTTAGTTTCAGAATAAAGGAGCTAGACAATCCACACAAAAAATGTACATCACAGGCTTCCTCCTAGTAAAGAAAATGGATTTATAGCTGCACAATGTGTCTCAAAGTATTATTCTGAAACCAGACCTCTCTGAAAATGATATGAAAATATATCCAGATCTCCAACTTAAAAGCAGGTGAGGCTAATCAGGAAGTTAGCTCAAGAACTAGTGCTCTACAGGGTGGAGGAGTGCAGCTTGCTTACCACTGAGTCTTCTTGCTTACATGGATGTGGCAAGAATGTGGAGGAACTTTGGTTCCTCCAAACGCATCATTCTATCACCACCACTTCAATCTTGGGTCCTCTTCCCAGCCAGTTTCCCAGGCAAGATCCAGCCAATGTCTATTTTCCTGGGCTCTGCCAGGGAAAAAAGAGACCAGACAATCATGGGATAGGCAGGCAGGTGTGGGTGCGAATGAGTGAGTGCACACATACATACATACACACACCCCAACCCCCACCCATAGTGAGCTGATATTTGAGCTAGGAAGACCTTGATTCAAGAACTGCCTCTTCAACTTAATGGCTGAGATGCTGGCCAAGACACTGCTGCTTTCTAGGATTTGGGCCACTTTCTAAGAATTTCATTTGCAGAGAAGGCATCCATCTGCTTGAGTAAAGGGAAATGTTTCAGTCTGAATTTTCTAATATTGGGATAACATAAAAATATTGTAATGACTACTACCTTCCAAGGTTGTTATGAGAACCATATGAAATAAAGTAGGTAAAGCCTTTTATAAACTTTACATTTTTCTGTGTGTTTTAATCATTCTTTTTTCTGTTCCTTCCCTTTTTTTAAAAATTTCTTTTTGAGGAAGCTGGGGTTAAGTGACTTATCCAATGATCATGTAGCTACTAAGTGTCTGAGGCTGAACTGGAACTCAGGCTCTCCTGATTCTAAGGTTCATAAACAGAAAGATTTAAAGGTTTTGTTGTAATAAAAACCAGAAAACAAAGTTGATGTTTATTAATTGGTGGGAATACTTATCAATAGTTTGGTAACGGTGGGGGGATGTATGACATGTGTACATAATTAGCCATTAGATATGTCAAAAGGTACTATTTTGAACAACCTAGGATACTTTACTGAGACTGAGTGAAATGAGGAGAAACTTGAATCCAACACTGAAAAGGAAAACAACTATAAAGGACTTAAAAACATAATCAAACAAAGGACTAGTCCTAACTGATATTTCTCAGCACTTGGCAAAGAAGATGAAGGGTGAAATGTGTTTTCCAACAAGGACCATATCTGGAGGTTTTTAATGATCACATTCATTTGTGAGAGAAGACTCAAGATTTGGGGGAGAAGATGACAGAGAAAAAGGAGACCAGTTCTTGGAGACTGTGCTAGCACTAGGGTTGGCCAAGTCCTCTTCCAAATGGGCAGTTAGGTCTCTCCTCTTCACAATCTTCCAGAAGCAAACTCATCAACCTCAATGTTTGCATGAGTTTCTTGGAGACAGCTTTTATTGCATAGTCCCCTAAGAGAAAAACCTGAGAAGACTTTTGTGAAGTGAGCAGAGCCAGAAAAATGACTGCTATGATCTTGTAAAAGAAAAGAACTTTGAAAGATTTAAATTCTAGTTGACTCTAACACTTGCACTGTCACTGAAGGATTCATGGACTGATTGAGTATGCTGCCCTCTTCTGGACACACTGGTGGATGCAAAGTGGAGAATAAATCAATTTTTGGGACAGAGACAGTAAGGGAATTTGTATAATTTCACTATTTATATTTGTTTTGAGGTTTGGTTTTTCTCTCTGTGTCTCGATTTAGAGAAAGGCTGGGGTGGGGTACTGGGAGAGTTATGTGAAAGAGGAAAGGATATGAAAAAGGAAGGTTACAGACATTTTAAAAAGGAAAATGATAGTGAACAAAAAGAAGGCTATGAAAAGCAATCCACTTTGAAAGCTATATATGGAACTTAGGATATTTGATATATATGGACACACTGTCAGATGTTATTATAAAATACCTTATCTTTCTTTTCTATACCTTCTATACCTATAGAAAGGGTAAATGAATAAGCTGATACAAATTTGAGAACCTTCACTAAAGTCTTAACTAGCAACTCTCATTGTGGTTTACTGTTCATTTCAGGTTTCCTTTTTTAAAACGTAATATTTTATTATTAATAAAAAATATATCATTGAACAGTAGCACCTGTTGTCCCTATTAAATAGATCCTTCCTTGTTAAGGAAAGACAATCAAACAAAACAAATGAACACAATGACAAAGTGTACATAGCATATAGCTCCTTTAGAAGTAAACCATCTTGGGACAGCTAGGTGGCACAGTGGATGGAGCGCCAGCCCTGAAGTCAGGAGAACCTGAGTTCAAATTTGGTCTCAGACACTTACATGTCCTAACTGTGTGACCCTGGGCAAGTCACTTAACCCCAATTGCCTCAGGGAAAAAAAAATAAGTAAACCATCTCTTGACCAAAAAGAATATTTCATGAGTTTGCTCAAGTCACCATCTTTCTTGGAACTAATCTGACATGATATCTTTTGATGTTTTTCAGTTTTCTTTGAATTCTTCATAATATTTCTTCTTGTACCACGTTGACTTACATTCATATTATAGCTTATTCATCAATTGTCCAATCAATGGACTGTAGCCATTGTTTTGTTTTTTCTTTTTATCTGGAACTTAAAATACTGGCAAAATGAGGATTCTCATATACAAAGAAAAAAATAAGATAATTGCACATAGAACTTCACCTCTTTTGTGTACAATTTACTTTTTTTTTCTTTTAAAATATCTTCAGTTTGAGACAGCTAGGTGGCGCAGGGATTAGAGCACCAGCCCTGAAGTCAGGTGGACTTGAGTTCAAATTTGATCTCAGACTCTTAATGTCCTAGCTTCGTCACTTGATCTCAATTACCTCAGCATAAACAACAAACAAACAAACAAATATCTTCAATTCAATTTATAGCTTTCAAAGTTAACCTTCTGGTCTGTACTTTTTTTTTCCTCTAGACTTCTGTTCTCATCTTTATATTTTTCTTTATAAATGCTTTAATGACTTTTTTCTTTTCCATTTCTCATCTTATTCCATCTTCCTTTCTCATTACATTCCACTCACTTATCAAAGTGGAAAAGGGAAAAAAAAGGGAAAGTCTGTGAAACAAATATGAATAATAAATGAAGAAAAACAAATTTCCACATTAGCTATGTCTAAAAAATGTATCTTATTCTGTACCTTGAATCAATCAAGTCTATCAAGTGGTGAACAGCATGCTTCCTCAGTCCTCCAGAGCAAAACTATTTTCATGGCGGGTTGCCATCATTATTGAATGTTAGGGTTACAAAATTATGATTTATTATCAGAAAATGTTGGATTTGCATACCTATTTTATATACATATACATCTGGAGTTGAGTAAAAATTGCTCAGGTGAAAAGGGATTGTAAGTAGAAAAAGTTTAAGAAGCTCTGTTTTAGAGTGCTTAGATAGTCATTACATCACACAAAGCCTTCAGATCTTTCAAACTGATTTTCCTTTATAGGATTCTGTCAGTTGATCTGACTCTGCTGACTTCATTCTACGTGCACTCACACACGCAAATTTTCTCAGGTTTTTCTAAAACTGCTTATTTCATTAATACTTAGGGCATAAGTAGGATTCCATAACATAAATATGACTATAGCTATTCAGCCATTTCTCAATTGATGGGCAGCCCTTTGTTTTATTTAGTTTGCATTTTCTCTTTTGTAGTGATTCGAAGTGTTTTCGGTTGAAATAATCAAAGCTAGCTATAGTCATATGAAAATATGTTATAATCATTATTAATCGAAGAAATGCAAATTAAAATAATACAGAGGTATTACCTCATATCTATTAGATTGGCTAATAGGAAAAAAAAAGGATAGTGGCAAATGCTAGAGGGGGTGTGTGGAAAATGAAACATTAATGTGCTGTTTTGAAGTTGTGAACTGATTCAACCATTCTGTGGAGCAATTTGGAACTACGCCCAAAGGCTTATAAAAGGCTTGTATACCCTTTAATCTAGCAATACCACTACTAGTTCTGTATCCCAAAAGAGATTTTTTTTTTAAAAAGTAAAAGGACCTATGTGTACACAAAATATATTTATTACAGTTCTTTTCTGCGCACGAAGAATTGAAAATTGAGAGGATATCCATCAATTGGGGAATGCTAAACAAATTATGGTAAGTTATGATCTAATACTATGGTGCTTTAAAAAATGATGAACAGGCTGTTCAGAAAAATCTGGAAAGACTTCAAAGAGTTGATGCACAATGAATTGTACTGTGCACAGAGTAATAGCAATATGATAAAATGATCAGCTATGAATGACTTAGCTATTCTCGTGAATAGAATAATGCAAGACAATTCTGAAAGATTGAAGACTGAAATTGCTATTCATTCCTAGAGAAAAAGTTGAGGATATCTGAATGCAGATTGAAACATAGCTTTCAAAAAACTTTATTTTTCTTGAGTTTGATGATTTTTGGTCTCTATTTTCATTTATAATATGACTATTATGGAAATGTTTTGCATATGTATGTATGTATGCATATGTATAACCTATGTATATGTGTAACCTATGTATAACTTATGTCAATAGTGAGGGGGGGAGAAAAAGAGAAAATTTGAAACAATTTTTTTAAAACAAATGTTAAAGCTGGTTTTTGCATGAAACTGGGGGAAAATATAATATGTAATTAAAAAGTTCACCACAAAAATGTGCAGAAGTAAATAATAGTTTTGAAGAAAATGGATGTGCAAAAGATCTTTGAAAATAAAATGTTGAAATTATTACATATGTAAAAGGAAAAGCAAACATATGTAATGGAGACTGTGCTTAATCCTCACTATCTGGTATGTGAAAATCCTAATTTTCCTTTGCATGTATTAAGTTTATAATTTCTTTCTTCTTTTTTTTTCAAGGCAATAAAAGTTGAGTGACTTGCCCAAAATCATACAGCTAGTGTCAAGTTTCCAAAGCTACATTTGAAATTGGGTCTTCCTGACTCCAGGATTGGTAATCTCTTGATTGCACCATCCAGATGACCCTATAATTTTTTTAAAAGACAAAATTGGCTCTCTAAGACCAAAGAATTCTACTGTTGCTCAAACATAATGGAAATGAGTCTCTTCAGATTATTTAACAGGTTCTTTGAATATCTGTCTTCACAAGTATTTCCCAAACTTTTCTCCAGCTTGATAGAAATTTCCAGTCCAAAAATTCTCCTGTCATAAGCTTCAAGCATTTATGGTCACCATGAAACAAATTCCTTTCCATCCCCTTTAAATAGTTTTTTCGCCAATTATATGTAAAGACAATTTTACACATTTATTTTTATTATAAAATCTTATTTTAAATTTTGGGGTTCCCCTTTCTCCTCTCTATAACAGTAGGCAATTTGATACAGGTTTTAATATGTTCAATCATGTAAAACATATTTCCATATTAGTTATGTTGTAAAAGAAGAAACACAACAGGAGGGGGCAGAATAAAATAATGTGAAAATAGTATGCTTTGATCTGTATTCAGACTCCATCAGTTCTTTTTTCTGGATAACATTTTCCATCATGAGTCTTTTGAACTAATCTTGGATCATTGTTTTGCTGAGAAGAGCTAAATCCATCAATCATAGTTGTTCATTGAACAATGTTGCTTTTACTGTATATAATGTTCTGTTTCTGCTCACTTCACTTTGTATCAGTCCTTGTAAATCTTTCTAGTTTTTTTTCTGAAATCAGCCTGTTCATCATACTTATCACAAATATTATTCCATTATATTCATATATGACATGTTTACCTATTCTAGCTTCTGTAGGCTGCATCTAATTCAGGCCTGTCTACTCCAGGATCGAATTAGATATTCACAGACCAGTTTTGAAAAAAAGATTTCCATAGTCAAAGTAAAAGGATACTGAGCCAAGACAGCATTGATTTAGTTAGGTAAAGGTTTCTGTGTGGGCCATGTTGCTCCAAAGATCATAAACTGGGATGAGATAATGAGAGGGGTAAGGGAGGGAACTTTAGGTACTTCCTTAAGGTTCACTTGATATTGCAGTAAATCAAATCTCAAAACCTGCAAGTGAGAGTGTTAGGTATGCAAGGTATTGAACTAACTTTAACATTATGTCAATGTTAGTGTTTACTATTACCCAGCCACATTTTATCAACTTTTCCTCCATTTTAGGCTTGGCTATGCCCTTTCAAGTTAAATAACTTAACATCAATGCAGTATCATTCTGCTGATCATTTCTTATAGAACAATAATATTCCATAACATTCATATACCACAAATTATTCAGCCATTCTCCAACCAATGGGCTTTACATTAGTTTCCAGTTTCTTGCCACCACAAAAAAGGCTGCCAAAATATCTTTTTCACATGTGGATCCTTTTCCCTCCTTTATGATCTCTTTAGGAACCCACTAGAAACACTGCTGGATCAAAGATTATCACAGTTTGATAACCCTTCGGGCATTATTCCAATGATTGAATCAGTTCACAACTCCACCAACAATTTATTAGTGCCCCATTTTCCTACATCCCCTCCAACATTTATCATTATCTTTTCTTCTAATTTTAGCCAATCTGAGAGGTGTGTAGTGGTACCTCAGAGTTGTCTTAATTTTCATTTCTCTGATCAATAATTATTTAGAGCACCTTTTCATATGACTAGAAATGGTTTAAATTTCTTCATCTGAAAATTGCCTTTTCATATCCTTTGATCATTTATCAATTAGAGAATGGTTTGAATTCTTATAAATCTGAATCAATTCTTTATATATTTTAGAAATGAGGCCTTTATCAGATCCCTTGAATGTCAATTTTTTCCCCAGTTTATTGATTCCCTTCTAATCTTGTCTGCCTTGGTTTTGTTTGTACAAAACCTTTTAAATTTAACATAATAAAAATTATCCATTTTGTTCAATAGCGAGCTTCATTTCTTCTTTGGCCACAAATTCCTTCCTTCTCCACAGATCTGAGAGGTAAACTATCCTTTGTTCTTCTCATTTGCTTATAATGTCATTCTTTATATCTAAATTATGAATCCATTTAGATCTTATCTTGTTATAAGGTGTTAGATGTGGGTCAGTGCCTAGTTTCTGCCATACTAATTTCCAATTTTCCCAGCAATTTTTGTCAAATAGTGAGTTCTTCTCCCAAAAGCTGGGTTTTGGGGGGTTTGTCAAATACTAGATTACTATAGTCATTGACTATTTTATCCTGTGACCCTAACCTATTCCACTGATTGACTACTCGATGGCTATTATTATTGCTAACAAAGAAGATGAAGGATTTTATTATGGTGATTATTACATGATGATTAAAAAATCCCTATTATTTTATTTGAAAATTCATCTTTTAGCACCATCAAAAGTCATCTACGCTGGTGTGAAATCTGGTATCTCTGTCAAATGAAGTTGCTTAACCTGTTTTCTATTCAAGACCCCAAAGATTTTCAATTTCTATTTTACCCTCTAGTTCTAAAATATCAAGGCAGTTTTCCTTGATAGTTTCTCAAAAGATTATATCTGAGCTCTTTTATTGATCGTAGCTTTCAAGTTGCCTAAGAATTCTTAAATAATCTCTCCTGAATCTATTTTCAAGGTTGGTTGTTTTTCCAAGGAGATGTTTCACATTTTCTTCTTTTTTTCCCATTCTTTTAATTTTATTTGATTGATTCTTGATGTTTCATAGAATCATTAGTTTCCAGATAATGACGAATGTTGGAGGGGATGTGGGAAAATTGGAACACTAATACATGGTTGGTGGTATTGTGATCTGATCCAACCATTCTGCAGAGCAATCTGGAACTATGCCCAAAGGGCAATCAAACTGTGCATACCCAGTGTTTCTACTGGGCTTGTATCCCAAAGGGATCTCAAAGGAGGGAAAGGGACCAACAAGTGCAAAAATGTTTATGATATCCCTTTTTGTAGTGGCAAGAAACTGGAAACTGAATATATGCCCATCAGCTGGAGAATGGGTGGGTATATGAATACTACAGAATATTATTTTTCTATAAGAAACAATAAGTAGGATGATTTCAGAGAGACCTGGAGGGACTTATTTGGAACTGATGCTAAATAAAATGAGCAGAACCAGGAGATCATTGTACACTGCAACAAGATTATGTGATCATAAATTCTGATGGACATGACTCTCTTCAACAATGAGGTGATTCAGACCAGTTCCAATGATCTTGGGATGAAGAGAGCCATTTACACCTAGAAAGAGGTTTGTAGGAACTGAGTGTAGTTTGCAACATAGCATTTTCACTCTTTTTATTGTTGTTTGCTTGCATTTTATTTTCTTTAATTTTTTTTTCTGGTTTGATTTGATTTTTCTCATATAGAAAGATAATTGTACAAATATATATATATATATATATATATATATATTGGATTTAACTTATTTCTACCATGTTTAACATATAAACATAACATGTATGTTTGACATAACTACTGCCATCAAGGGGAGGAGGTAAGAGAAGGGGGGGGATTGGAACAAAAGGTTTTGCAAGGGCTAATGTTACAGAATTATGCATGCATATTTAATAAAGAAAAAATAATAAAATAAAATAAAAATAAAAATCCCTCCCTCATCCTAACCCTTTGCCTTCTAATTCTTTATAAATTTAGAAGACTTTTTATACTTTTCCAGATGTATGTTATTCCTTTTTTAACCCAGTTTTGACATAAGATTCCAGCACTACGGCTAGAAACTGGAAATTGAATAGATGCCCTTCAATTGGAGAATGGCTGAATAAATTATGGTATATGAATGTTATGGAATATTATTGTTCTGTAAGAAATGACCAGCAAGATGATTTCAGAGAGGCCTGGAGAGACTTACATGAACTGATGCTGAGTGAAATGAGCAGAACCAGGAGATCATTATACACGGCAACAACAGTACTATATGACGATCAATTCTGATGGACATGGCTCTCTTCAACAATGAAATGTTTCAAACCACCTCCAATTGTTCACTGAAGAAAGCCATATACACCCAGAGAGAGGGATGCGAAATGTGGACCACAACATAACATTCTCATACTCCTTGATTGATGTTTGCTTACATTGTGTTTCCTTTATCTGGTATATCGTTTGTGTAGATAAGATTTTTCTTGCACACCAATGATAAGTTTGGAAATATGTATACATATATTCGATTTGCCAATATTTTAACATAATTAACATGTAGTGGATATCCTGCCATCTAGGGGAGGGGTGGGGAGTTGGGGGGAAAAATTTGTAACGGAAAGCTATGTAAGGGTTATTGTTGAAGAATTACCCACACATATGTTATGGAAATAAAATAAAAATTAAAAAAAAAAAAAAAAGATTCCAGCACTACTAGGCCTCCTCACAAAATGCTTCTACTGTAACAGTTCTTCCATTCTTGCCTCATTTCTATCTTTCCAGAGACTTTCTTTCAATCTGATAAAGAAATCTGCCAAAAAGAGAAATGTCTTTACCAACTTATCCTACCAAGTTGTTCATCAAGGTGAGAGTGATATTACTTCAAAAAAACCTTATTACTCCTTTTTATGACAAGATAAAAATATAATTGAAGTCAGGTTAATAAGCATCATTACACTTTTTCTCCTCATTAAGATGTGGTTTCAAAGTAGGAGGACTAGATGATCTCCCCAATAACAAAAAAATATGGGCATGTGAGATTTCCACCAATTTAAGAGGAAAGTGCCTGGAAGATGTATCTCTGGAAGAGGACTTTTTAAAGCAAGATTTTGCAACATCTAATGTATCCAGACACCTTTCCTGGGCAGTTGAGCTTAGTGAGGAAACTGACGCAAGAAATGGCTGCTCCTTTGAGAAAAAGAGAGCAGCTTCAACCACTAATGCTGGTTGTTTCTATGGATATGGTATTTCTCAAAGCCAACTTTTTTGTCTCCTGCCAAATTATGGCACCGTCAACTGAACTTCAATTTTGTGCCCTCTTCAAGGCAAGATCCCTTGAAATCTCCAGCCAGTGGGCATCTTCCTGGATCCTGCAGGGAACCTAAGAGTCAGAGTATTATCACACACTCACATACACACACGAGGGATGAGAGAGAGAGAGAGAGAGAGAGAGAGAGAGAGAGAGAGAGAGAGAGGGAGAGAGAGGGGGAGATCCTTTTATTGAATAGTGAAGCCAACACTGCATATTTGAGTTATGTTCAAATGATCACCTACAATCTTTTGGGATTGTAGAGTTGCTCCATATCAAATGCAGCAACAGACCTACTCCAACAACTTCATACCCAGCAGCTATCAGCCTGGAAACTATCGGGTCCTAGGTCCCCACCTTTCAGGTACATCAGGTGACCTCATCTCAACATCAGTCACAGAGCTCCCAATCTGGACACTGCCACCATCATTGGTGAGGGGAGAAAAGCAGTCATATATTTTGTTCTCCACTTTTAACCAATAAGAATTGTATTGCCTGGAGGTATTCAAGAAAACTGTTGGATTTGAATTTGCATTGCTTCTTCTAGAAAAACATCTAGTTCATCCAGGGACATCTTTCTCCCCTTCAGGCAAATAAAGTCAGTGCTAAGTAGTGTTGGAGGAAGCCTAAAAGAAAAGGGGATAAGCTTGTCCTTGAATCAAGGATCAAAGGGTGTGGTTTGTGATTCCCTTGAGACACATGAGACCCCCGAGGCTTGCCAGAGATTGCTGTTAATGGTTTCATTACAACGTCTAAGGCTGTTTTAAGTGGTCTTAGAAAACAGCTCCCCTCCAGGAAAGTGCTCTGTTGAAAGGAGAACCACACCTTCCAAGTATGAATACCTCTCTTCAGTACAAGCTTATTGCTAATGATGGGTGTGGGCATATGGAAGGGCAATCACAGAATGGGGGAAGGAGGCAAGGAGGAGGGGTCAGGTGATGAGGAGAGGCAAGACCAGGAGGAGGGACTAGGAGAGGGGCAGAGCTAGGAGGCAAGGCTAGGAGAAGAGGAAGGAAGCAATGGTGGTGGTAAGGGAAAGGAGGAGCGGCAATGGAGGCGAAGGGGGCTGAATAAAGAACTGCCATAATCTACACTCCTCTGTCTTGACTCTTCTTGGTGACCAACTGTGCTTGGCTGGATGCTCACCAAAGCTCAGGAGGTGAGATAAGTCCTGCTGCCCTTAGTTAACTTAACAAAGTAGCTGGAAAAAAATCAATTGCTCATGAGTAGGTCAGGCTAATATAATAAAAATGATAATTCTATCCAAGTTAATTTATGTATTCCATGCCATATCAAACTACCAAAAATGTTTTTATAGAGATAGAGAAAATATCAAAATTCATCTGGAAGAACAAAGGATTAAGACTATCAAGGTAATTAATTTAAAAATGCAAAGGAAAATGGTCTAACTGTACCAGATCTAAAACTATATTATAATGCAACAATCAGCAAACAAATAGAGTGGTAGATCACTGAAATAAATTATGTACACAAGACAGTAGAAAAGGACCATAGTAATCTATTGTTTAGTATACCTAAAGACTAGATTCTGAAATAAGAACTTGCTATTTGACAAAAATTGCTGGGAAAATTGGAAAATAGTATGACAGAAAATAGACATTGGCAAACATCTTATATAATATACTAAAATAAGTATGAAATGGGTACATGATTTAGACATAAAGGGTGAAAACCATAAAAAAATAGATCAAGGGATAGTTTATCTGGCAGATCTATGGAAAAGGGGAAGACTTTATGACCAAACAAGAGATAGAGAAGATTATAAAATGTAAAATGGATGATTTTGATTACATTAAATTGAAAAGAATTTTCACAAAGACAATGCAACCAAGATTTGAAGGAAAGCAGAAAGGTAAGAAACAATTTTTTACAGCCAATATTCCTATTAAAGGCCTCATTTGTAAAATACATGGAGAGCTGAATAAAATATATAAGAATACAAGTCATTTCCCCATTGAAAAATGGTCAAGGAATATGAACAACAAGATTTCAGATGAGAAAATTAGTTATCTCTAGTCATATGGGAAAAATCACTATTGATTAGAGAAATGGAAATTAAAATAATTCTGAGGTTCCATACGTACCAGATTGGCTAAGATCACAAAAAAAGAAAAATGATAAATTTTGGATAAGATGTGGAAAATCTAATACATTATTGGTGGAGATGTGAACTGATCTGATCATTTCAAAGAGCAATTTGGAACAATGCCCAAAGAACTATTAAACTGTCCATACTCTTTGATTATTAAATATCATGACTAGGGCTGTATCCTAAAGAGATCTTTTTAAAAAGAGCAGAGAGGGGGAAGAACCCAAAAAGTAGAAAAATATTGGGGAATGACTGAGCAAACTGTGGTATATAAATGTAGTGCAATAGTATTGTGTTATAAAAGATGATGAGTAGTTTGATTAAAAAAAAAAAAAACTGGAAAGACTTACATGAACTGATGCTGAGTGAAGTGAGGAGGACCAGGAGAATGTTGTATACAATAATAGTAACATGGGGCAATTATCAACTTTAGTAAACTTAGCTCTCCTAAGCAATACAATCCTCTATGACAATTCCAAAAGATTAATGATGGGAATTGCTATCCACATCCAGTGAAAGAGATATGGAATCTGAATACCGATTGAACATACAATTTTAACCTTTTTTTTTTCCTTGGTTGTTCCCTTTTGTTCTAATTCTTCTTTCACAATTTGACTAATGTGAACATATATTTTACATGATTGTATATGTATAGCCCATACATGTATATTGCATATGTCTTACTTGCTGTCTTGAGAAGAAAGGGCTGAAGAATAATAGAAACACACATAAGTATATGAGTATTATGTGTGTGTATATGTATAGTTACGTATATATAGTGTGTGCATATATTCATAATTGATTTGTAGCCTTCTTTAGCATAGAAAAGGAAAGGGGAAAATAATCTTTAAAGTGCATTGTAGAGAACGAAAGAAAACCAACAAGGAAGCAAAAAACAGGCTAGACATCTTTGAAAATAATGGGTAGTATTTATAATATAGGTTTTCTTCAAATAGAAATTTATTTTTGTATATCGAAATCTCTCTTACAGTGTACTGTGAACATGCCAATTTTTTTCTTCTCATTTTTTATTTAAGTTTAAAATGAAAAAAAAAATACAGTTTAAAAAAATCCAGTCACTTAAGTTTTGTGTATTCTGTTGAACTGGGAACAAAGCCAAGGTTGCTCACTTTCTCTTCTGCATGAGTTAGGGAAGAAATGCAAAGCTAGAAAAAGAAGACTTTCAGGAGGGGGAGCGCCTTGACATCTTAGGGCCATCAGCTTAGGGTCTGGAGGCTTTGAAATTGAAGTAAGCCTTGTCTCTTTCTCTTCACTTACCCGTCTTGTAAAAGACTTCCGCATGGATTTATGAATTCACCGGCCTAAAAAAGTACCAGATGAAGAGTTCCTTCCCAGACCAGAAGTTCTCTGCACATTCTAGTTTTAGCCTCTTATATTCTTCCTATTCCCTGGTTTATTTAGGATCTTTGAGGGGCAAGTCACTTTCCTTCTAGCAAATTGCTCTTTCAGTTGTTGGAATAGGGTGGGGTTTCGGCACCTACTTTGTCTGAGTACTTAGCAAATTGCCGTTTCAGTTGTTGGAATAGGGTGGAGTTTCAGCACCTACTTTGCTGAGTGTTTAGCAAATTGCTGTTTCAGTTGTTGGAATAGGGTGGGGTTTCAACACCTACTTTGCAGTTCCGGGAGAGACTTAGTTTTTCCGCTATAGATGGAGGGAATGACAAACGTGACTTTCTCGTGCTGCGCAGGCGCTGTTCCCTAGGCAACCAGGAAGGAGGACCGTTGGTTGGACCAGTGCCTGGAGATGAATGCCCTCACCAAAGTAAAGCTCATCAGCGAGTTGAACCAGCGGGAAGTGAAACTTGGTTTGACTGAGAAGGTGTCCTGGCACTCGGAGTACAAAGACAGCGCTTGGATCTTTATAGGAGGACTCCCGTACGAATTGACTGAAGGGGATATCATCTGTGTGTTTTCTCAATACGGAGAAATTGTTAACATTAATCTGGTACGGGATAAGAAGACTGGAAAATCCAAAGGATTCTGTTTTCTTTGCTATGAGGATCAGAGAAGCACAGTTTTGGCTGTTGATAATTTTAATGGGATCAAGATAAGAGGAAGAACTATCCGAGTGGACCATGTGGCTAATTATAGGCCCCCGAAGGATTCCAGAAATCTGGATGATGTAACCAGAATGCTCCGGGAGAAGGGCTGTGGGGCTAAAACTCCCCCTCCTAGTTCATCTGAATCCTCAGAAGATGAGATGTCTGGGAAAAGGCGTAAAAAAGACAGTGAATTGGGGAAAAGGAAGAAAAGAGACAAAGATGTTAGAATGAGTGCAAATAAACAAGAAATGCCCTTATCATCCTCCAAGGCACTCCAACACAAGACTCGAAAAGAAAGGAAAGGTGAGGACTTTGGGAAATCTGCCACTGCAGGCCTTGAGAAAGTCTCCAGTTCAGAGCATTGTCACAAATACTTTAGTGGCTCACCTAGGCTCCCCCTAGATCAACTCGAGAAAGCAGATGCCTCAAGGAAGCATAAGCCATGGCATAAGAAATCCTCAAGTAGCTCTAGCAGAAAGGAAAAAAGGAGGGAAAAGAGAAAGCTTCTGGACAGAAGTTAAAGCTCTGTGACAACATTCTGCAGAGAGGCCTAAGAAGAGGCACAAACACAACTCCTAAAGCTTTGGGAAAGGCTATTATTCCCGGAATCAGGAAACTTCTTATTCAAGTCTATACAGGTCCAATTGAATATGTGGCTTCGCACAATTTCTATTAACTGAGAATTGAAGATTCATTAAAAAAAAATTCACCCAATGTATGATGTTATTACTAATTTTTTTTGTAAATAAAATCTCTGATACTAAGTTTAAACATCCCAAATCAGAGTCAACTCTTAAATACCTAGAGCCAAAGAGTCTTATCAGTCCTGAGAAAGAGAGGTACAGAGAGAATGTTTTTTTTCCCCTGAGGTAAAATATAAGAGTGAATTTGTCCTGGACCCAAAATGTTCTTTGGGACAGAAATTGACTTTTGTAATGGGGGGGGGCTGGCAGGAGGGAAGGATGACCTGAGATTTGAAAAGAATCTTTGGTTCTTTGCTCTTACCCCTCTTCTGTTTTCTTCCCCCTACCAGAATATAAACTGCTTTGGGGCAGGGACTAACTATGTAATGAGGGGTGGAGAGTCATGTCAGATAAATTCTGTAATTTCTAATTAATGGGAGATCAGGAGAGGGACTTATGCTTCAGGATAAAAAATAAAAAGCTGTCTTTGCAATTTCAAAGTTGTATTTACTTATCTAGACAGTCATTCTTACAAGAATGTAAAATCTATTCTGCATTTTAAAAAGAAGAAGAAATTAATCTACTTTTGCATAGTGGAGAAACATAGTTTTAGACACAATCCTATTTGTCCTGTTCTGTGTACAGGAAAGTGTTCATGTTTGTTTAAGATGGCAAAAATAAAAAATATTTCTAGAAGTTCTGTTGATTATGTTCAAATTTTAGTTTTATTTAAATAGTGTGAATGAATGTATGATTTTGATAGATCAATTTAAGTTATGTAGAAATTGAACTCTTCACAGGACTTCATGGATCTTTATGGATTCTCAGCTATAGCTATTATTAATGTAAAAGTTAACTTGCTAGTAGTTTTAAATTTGACACTGGATCTCTTCAATATAAAGCATTGTGGATATAGTAATAAAAGAACTTTTTTTTTAAAATAGAAGGAGCAGTTACATCATATTTTGAGCAGCCCACTAGAATGGGAACACACAATAATTCCATCAGAGAGACTTCATGAAATCTACTTCATTTTTTTCTGTGAGCATAAAAGGAAGCCACATATTAAAGAAAAAGAAAGGTCTGAAAATTTTGGTTTGTTTGCTATAATAAAATGAGCTCTAGATCTGCTGTAGTGGCCCAAGCAAAGTCCAAATTCACATTACAGAGAACCAGATCTAGTGATGGCAGTATGACTGAGCTTCTCCCCCAACTTGGTGTCCCATTTAATAACCTTCCCAAGAGTAGTCTCTTATCTGTGACTTAAAGCGTCTATTTTCTGAAGGGGGTTAGTATGAAAAATTCTACAAATCACTAAAATTTAGAAAAATACAAACTAATGGGCCTCCAAGTTTCTAATGCAAACACACACACACACACAGAAATCAAAATAAGAAAGACTAGATCCTGGCAAACAACTATTGTAATGCTCTGCAGTTAAATGAATCCAGTCCTTCTGGAATGCAATTTGACAGTATAGCCCAATGTCACTAAACTGTGTATATCCCTTCATCCTGCCTTATCTCTACAAGTCCTATCATCCAAAGAAATCCAAGAAAGAGGGAGAGGATTTAGAAGTCTGTCTCTGGGCCACCCAGCTGCCTCCCATAAAGAGGAAAAGAACTTGTAGGCCCAACAGTATTTACAGCAGCTCTTTTTGTAGTATCCAAAGCTTATAAACAGAAGATAGACACATAAATAGGAAAATGGCTGATCAAAGTGCATTGTACAAGTGGAATAGAATACTGTTTGTATCCCTCAAAATATGACAAAATGGGCAATTTCTGAAAAACTTGAGAAGAAATCATTTTGTGAAGTGATTCATAATGAAGTGAGCAGAGGCTGAAAAAAATGACTGGTACAACCTTGTAAAGGAAAACAATTTTGAAACACTCAATGGATCAGATCACTGTCATTATAGAATTCTAGAGGATTGATGAGTGTGCTACCTTCTTATTCAACTTGCAGAATAAGCCAGAAATTTTTCAGACAGGAATAATTGGGAAATTTGTGTGGCTTCATTATTCACATGTGTTTTAAAGTCTTGGTTTTTCCTTTTGCCTTCCATTGAGAGATAGGGTGGGCTAATGGAAGGAGTGGGATAATGGAAGGTTTATGTGAGAGAGAAAATGATAGGAAAAAGAAGTCATGGAGGTGTTTTCCAAAAAAAAATGTCAGAACAGAACGAAAGCTATGAGGAATCAAATTCATACATCCACTTTGAAAGCTACAGCTGAAACTTAGGGTTTTTTAAAATAGCATTTTATTTTTTTCCCTAAGTACATGTTAATAGAAGTTTTGGCATTCATTTTTTTAACAAGATCTTGAGTTTCCATTTTTTTCTACCTACCTCCCTCCATCTTTTTTCCCCTCCCCTCTTTCAAAAAGGGTAAGTAGTTTGATATAATTTATGCATGTGCTATCAGAGATGTCACAATTCCTTCTGGTCCATCTCTACAGAAGAAAGGTGCATTTTCAAGTCCCCTACTCCTCCAGCCAAGGTACTGGCATGTATCTGAAGGCCGAGGTGAGCTCTTGTCTTCTGAGGAAATTGAGAGTGAAGTTCAGCATGTTCTGCTTTGGCTCCTCTTCACCTAACAACTGTGCTTGCAGTGGTGTTTTTGAAATAAAAGTCTTTGGAATCCTGGGTCTTCATTCCATAGTGGGGACCCCAACCTGAGCACTTTGTGTCAGGAGGAGCCCATGACTTCTTGGTCACTACTGCTGAAAAGCACGGGAAATCTTACAAACATTTGACTCTTCATAACAGTTGCACAGGGGCTTCAGCTGCTGCTGCTTCTTGTGCTTGTTGAGTTTTGTGGGGTCTGAGACCTTGAAAAAGGTTGGGGCAAACTCCACCAGCCACCGGGGGTCAATACTCCTTGGTGGTCAGTACCAACTCATGGTATACCATCCATTCTGGCTGTCTGTAGAAGAGAGCACTGCAGGGATGGAAGAGACCATCTGCTTGTCAGCCAGTGTTCCATAGCCCTCCTTGTAGGTCCTTCTTGGCACTTTTGGAAGAAACCACTGCAAATGGCTTTTTGTACACTGACTGTAGCCTTGCCACAGACACCACATCCAGTTCATGTCTGTCCGTGATGCCCAACATCTGTTTCCAGATGTCCTGGGCTCAATTCAAGGAATGAGCCTGGATGAAATTCTCATAACACCAAGGACTGAGAATCGGTTGTTCTTCCAAGAACTGCACATGACCAAGAGAGTGAGGGGATACCCTTTGGTCTGGTGGAATTTGGTTTTCTTCTGCAAGGGCTTGTTTGTCCTTGGGCTTGTAGAAGACATTCTGCACTGACAGCATGGACACAATGGTGAGCATCTCTTCACCACCGCCCAAATGCATGGACATAATCAGCATCTTGCACAAGATTGGCTCCAAGGGAAACTCTGCCATCCCGCAACCTTGCTGAATGAGCAGTCTCTCATGATCCAGGGCTCCCAACGTGTATAATTACTCCATGGCTGTGAGCAGCGTTTCTGTTGGAGGAGCATCAATGAAGTCAAAGGAAAGCAGGTCGTTGATGTCCATAGCCTTGAGAGGCAGCACGGTGTTGGCTAAATTAGCCCTCTGGACCTCAGGACATTGGTAGTCAGCTTTTCATCTTGGTAGGTACATTCTGTGTGGGTCTTTTTGCTATAAGATGCTTTGTTACTACCTAAAGCATTCTGGGATGTCATTGGACAAGATCCAGTGCTTGGGGAGGAGGGTATTGAGGTTGAGGAGCCTGGTGGGAGTTCTTCTCCTTGCCAGTGAGCTCCCCCCTTCTTTTAGCATCATTCTAAGAATAGGCCTTACAAGACTGCTAAAGGGTTTCATTATTCTAAAGCATGATACTGAAATGATTTGGAATCCTCAGGCTAGAATGGCAAGAAGATAATTATACTCCACTGGGAAAGACTTGGCTGCTTTATTTAATACAATTCAGGACAATGCCAAAAGATTCATGATGAAAAATGCTATCTACATTCAGAGAGAATTGATGATTGGAGACTGAATAATTTTTTCCACTTTTTTTTTTGCTTTGCTTTCTTTTCCTTTTTATTTCCTAATATGGAAATGTTTTCCATAACTTCCCTTTTATAATGGGCATAACATTGCTTTATTTCTCAATGGCTAAGGGAGGGACTCAAAGCAGAGAAAAAATTTGGAATCCAAAATTGTAAAAGAAAACATAATTAAGAAATTCATTAAATTCAGCAGAGGTGAAAAAACTTTTCTAGCCCAAAGATTGCCATAATGAGAGTGTAGGGAGGAAAAAACAAAGCAGGTTCTATAACAAATAGAAAAATAAGAAAATAAGCAGAAATACAGATGGAGGCTTCTCAGTCAAGTGAGGACATTATTACTCAAGAATTAAGTTAAAACTTGCCACAAGAGTTGTGAACTGATTCAGCTACTCTGGAAAGCAATTTGGAACTATGCCCAAAGGGCTATCAAACTATGTATATTCTTTGATCCAGCAGTATTATTATTGGGTCTGTATCTCAAAGAGATCATAAAAGAAAAGAAAGGACCCATATGTGCAAAAATATTTATAGCAGCTCTTTTTGTAGTGGCAAGGAATTATAAATTGAATGGATGTCCATCAATTGGGGAATGTTCTAGTAAGTTATGGTGTATGAATGCAATGAAATATTGTTCTAGAAGAAATGAAGAGTAGGCTGATTTCAGGAAAGCCTGTAAAGATTTACATGAACTAATGCTAAGTGAAGTGAGCAGAACCAGGAGAACATTGTACATAGTGACAGTAAGATTATATGATCATCAACTATGATGGACTTTTTCAGCAACATGGTGATGGAGGAAAATTCCAAAAGATTTGTAAAATGAATTTTCTATTTTCCAATAGATGGGAACACCATCTGCATCCAGAGAGAGAATTGCAGAGACTAACTGGATTGGTGCATACTATTTTTACATATTCTTTTTTGTTTGCTTTTTTTCTCATGTTTTTCCCTTTTGTTTTAATTTTTCTTTCACAACCTGACAAATGCAGAAATATGCTTAAAAGGATTATGTATGTATAAACCCTATCAGGTTGCTTACTATCTTGGGTATAGGGGAGATAAAGGAGGCAGAAAAAAAATTTGCAACTCAAAAATGAATGTTGAAAACAATCTTTACAATTGAAAAAATAAAGTATTATTGAAATTTGGGGAAAAACCCTTACCATAATAATCTCTTCCAAGTTTGTACCATTAGCTACTTTAAAAATTGTAATAGATTAGGCCTTTTGCAGCTCTGATAGTCTCTCAATGGGCTTCTTTGCTTCCTGTCTTTTCTTTTTGCTAACCATCTTCCGCAGAGTTAACACAGGAATCCTCCTAAGACCATATCATTGCCTTATTCCTTAATCTTCAGACACCCTCTACTGTTTCTTAGGTAAAATACAAGCCTGCATTTCAAGCCCTCTACCATCTGCTTCATCCATCCTATCTTTCCAGATAATTCCCATTACTGTCTATACCCTCAATATTGAATCCAGATTTGACTATTACCAGTTCCTCATTTACTTTCCACTCCTTTCTTCTCTTATAAAAATAGAGATCCAACCAAAAAGAATGATTTATGATATCAGCCCAAGAAAAACATCTTGCAGGAGCCACTTCTGAGGAAAAGTGCCATATAGAAGGAGCAGCTCTGTTCAATTGAAAGATAATGAAAATCACTTGGATGCTTTCCCCCTGGAGACTGTGAGCTTATAAAGGAGGGATCATTTTCATTTTGTCTTTGTCTCCCTCCTTACAGCCTTAGCATGAGGCTTGTAATGTAAAAGGTGCTTAATAAATGCTTGTTGAATTAAACTGAAAATTGATTCAAATAGAAGATTTAACCCTAGGAAAATTGTTTTCAGGAATTTTGAATGTCTAAACTAAAGATGAGAAGACCTGGGGGAGGGGTCACCATGAGAGCTGGCTTCAAGTACTTGAGAAGTAATCCATTAGGATGGACTCTCCTCTGCCTGTCCACAAGAGATGCCTGAGTTGTAAACTCCCAGACAGCATTGATTTTGTTATGCTTGTGCATGATAAGATATTCCATAACTATTGGTTAGTTCAGCAGTGCTACATTGTCCTTAAGGAACATAGATGATTTGCCCTCTCTCAGGAGGTAGTTCATCACCAGAGGGTATATAGTTTTAGGGTAATTGGTTTGGGCTCTAGTCTTGATTTTTTTAGTACCCTCCCTTCAGGACTGGTGAAAAGCTGTTGCAGAGGCTACTGCTTATTGGCCAAGGAATGGCCAGAATCCAACATCTCTCACTCAGCCAACTTATGAATCAGTTTCAAAGGCTAAAACTATTCATCTCAGGATCATGGTTTGGTCATCTTGCTCATGTGAAGGAGAAAAGAGGGGGTATTTGGACCCTTGAAATCCAGGCTCTTTTAAGTGCTGGCTACCTATGGCCGATAAAGCAAGATGAAGGATTTATTAGAGTGCCTATCACACCATGGAATTCACATTCCAGAAAATAACTCAAGATCCAAAATCCTCACATTTTAGTAATTGTCATTTAAAATAGACAATCAGACATATAGAAACCTGAAATTTGATCAGCCAGATCTCTCAGGATGTCAGCCAGATTACCACTAAGGTCAGCTAAGAGGGTCAATCAGATGTCTGAGGAGCAAGCAAATTTATTGGGTGGGCCAAATACACCAGGATGTCAATGAGGTGTTACTGGTGGTAAACCAGATTTCTCAAGGTGTCAGGCTGGTTTCTCAGGAGGTTAGCCATATGTCCCTGTGGGGCAATAAATTCCCTGGAGGATGAGATATCCATCTAGAAGAAGAAATGTAGATCCAAGTCCAACAATTTTCTTAGATACACAATTAATACCAAGACAACACAGATAATCCATCAGCCAGCAGCATACCATCCATTTGTGGAACTCTTAGTTACAGCAAATGGCAAACTTTTGAATGCTGTGAATAAGTTCACTTGTTTTGACAGAGATATACACACTGATAAGGACACTGACATATATATTGCCAGAATTAGCTCAGTGTTTGGGAAACTCTGGAAGTGTAGGAAACAAGAGGTTAGACATTATCAAACTGAAGGTCTACAGAGTTTTGTGCTGACCTCATTGTAATGTGAAACCAGGATAGTGTACCAGTGCCATGCCAGGAAACTTCCATTTGAATTGTTTTAGGGAGACATTAAAGCAGGATTAAGATACCAGATAACCGAGGTTATCCTTTCCTGAGCTAAAATGCCAAGCATTCAAACTACTTCAGAGAACACAATTCCATTGGGCTGGCTACATTGTTCAAATGCCAAATGTATGCTTGTCAAAGACTATTTTATGGAGAACTCAGCACAGTGCAAGTGCTCACATGGTGGTCAGAAAAAGCAATACAAGGACACTCAAAGACTTGGGATTGATTGAACAGCATAGGAGACACTAGCACCACCCAGCATGGTGCACCCTTATCAGAGAAGGTGCAATGCCCTATGAACAAAACAGAAATAAGGAAGCTCAGAAGAAATGTGAAATTCACAAAGTTAGAGAAAAGACTCCAAAGGTTGTCCCTCTTTCAGAGCATTCCAAGCTAATAGTCTGATCAGCCAGTGGGACACAATGTAACCAGACTGTTAACACAATGATACCCTTCTGGTCCTCTTTGAGAAATGAACAACAACCAATCAGCAATGCAATTTTATTGGCTCATGAACAGAATGATTCATAGTCCTGCTCTTCTTCCTTTATAATGATGATTTCAGGGTCTGTGACGGGTGTTGAGATGAGGTTAGATGTTTTCTCTGAAAGGCAGGGCCTCTTGGTACAGGAGTGCTGGGGCATCTGCTTCAGGGCTGATAACTGGTGGGGGTGAGGCTGCTGGGGTAGTTCTGTTGGGGGTGTGACTGCTGCAGCTGATGTGGAAGCAGATCCTCTGCACCCTGGATAGGCAGGGGTCGATCTGTTTGAATTTAACAGGGCCATTGCCCAGCCTTGCTTCTGGAGATGCAGCGGTGGCTTCCTTTCTCCACAGAAGGAGATAGGTGTGTTAGAGTTCTCTGACCCTTGGCTTCCCTTATGGGCCCAGGAAGATGCCCACTGGTTGGACCTTCTCTGGAACATGGACCCCGGGAGGGCATGAAGTTGAATTTCATTTGATGGACCCATGGTTTGGAAGGAGAAAAGATTCATTTGGGGAATGCCATGTGAGCAAATAGGCTCAGTGGTTGAAGCTGGGCTCTTCTCACAGGAGCAACTATTCCTTGGGCCAGATTCCTGACTAGGCTCATTTGCCTGGGAAGAAGGCCTAGATGCACTGAGTGTGGGAAGTTTTTGCTTCAAGAAGTCTTCTTCCAGAACTGGACCTGAAGATACCTCATTCAGGCACATCTGTCCTAAGTTGGTAGAACACTCAGATGCCCGACTTTTTTGTTGTAAGGATTCTCTAGCTCTCCTATTATGAAACCACACCTGAATGGGGAAGAAAAAAAATGTGTACACTTGACTTCAATTATATTTTTACCTTGTTATCCACAGGGTTAAGTTTTTCTTTGAGTAGTATCACTTTTAACTTGACAAACAGGTTGGTAAGTCAAGTTGGTAAGTTTGCATAGTTTTCTCTATCTGATTAAAAGAAAATGGGGGAGATTCAAATTTTAAAACCCCACCACTTAAGTTTAGGAGCATATCTCTACACAACCATATTTGACCTTTTGGATTCTATAGTCTTCCTGGAAGCATCCTCATTCTCCAGACTTTTCTTACTCTATAAAAAAACTAACTCATGACCTCTCCCTCAAAATCCTCTAGATTATATGTATGCATGTTCACTGATGTGCATGCATGCACAAGCGCACACATGCACACACACTATATACATATATACACATATATATATATACAGATATCAGAAAACATAGACATGACTTCTAGACTTACATGTATTCTATCCTCAGGAATATTGGTCAACTTGGAAAGTTTCTTTCTTTCTTCAAATCCAGGATAGGAGTTATTTTTAAAATACTTCTTAAGAATCTGTACTTGTTCTTTAGTAAACACTGACCGTTTTCTCCTTCTTCTTGAGTCGGAACTATAATCTAAGGGAAAGGAAGGAAAAGATATGGAGAATTAGTTTATAGCAACAGGGGCATTTCTTTCCCTTACTAGATCAGTTTTGCAAGAAATGACTCTGAACCTTGAATCTGCCTCTGTGGCAGAAGGCACAATTGGGTATTTTCCAATACATCTTTTTTTTTGTTGTTGATTCCCTGACATGGTTTTCTCCCTACCTTTATTCATTGTTTCTACCTTTTCTTCTTCCTACCTCCTGGGTACTACAGGAAGTCTGAACTCAGGTTTCTAGTGTTCTTTGCCTCTGTTCCCTCTTTTCTATTCCCACTGCTTTCAAAACAAACACTATTCTGGCTTTTTTTTATTAAAAGATCTTCCTAAATAGATCCCCTGCCCCCACATTTGTTCACAAGCAGCACATAGTCTGCTTGACACTGGCAAAACAGAATTTAATTATGTCTTCCCTTCTCCTTTCCTCCCCCCCCAAAAAAAAATTAATCCAGGAAATTTTCATTCACTTCTCATTGCCTGCAGAGAAAGGGGAGGAAATGAATAATAGTGCATCAGGAATCAATAGATATTTGGGCCTGCTGGCAAGCCAATAAAATCTGGCCTCAGTTTCCTTATCTATAGAAAGGAGTAGAAATAGTCAACCTCTAAAACATTCTTTGAATTTCTCCATTTATGGTGATCTTTTGACCAAATTCCTTAATCTGCTATTCAAGATCCTAAATAATTTGGAGCCAACCTACTTTTACCAGTTTTCTCTTATATTCTCCACTCAAGTTAAAGAACCAGTCACTTATTCTCCAACCCCAGTGACTTTAGTCAGGCATTATCTTCCTGGAATCCCCTCCCTACTCCTATAACATCTCATCTTTACCTCCCCCATGATGACTGCCTTCTCTACCATCTCACTCCTGGTTGTCAAAGTTCTTCTTTCTCACTCTTCATTCCCCCTCTATTTCAGTTATTCCATAGTTGTATCACATCATATGAATTATCAGTTCTAGCATAGGTTCCTTCATTTCTAAACTAATGGGATTAGTTTAGATGATCTATAAGGTCTCTTTTAGTTCCAGATTGGGGATCCCTTTTCAGCTTGAGGTTATTTATATGTTTTATGTATCTCCTGCCTCCTTGCCCTCACACATTCCCCCTTCATCCACTTCTTATACTCCCTAGCTTCTTTCCAAGGATAGCTCAGGTACCACATTTCTCCCCCCAGGTCTCTTCTACCATACTATCATACTCTCATACTGGTTAATGTTCTCTACCTCCTGACACAAGTTTGTATTTACTCCTCTGCATCCCTGAAGCATGGCTCCATGGAAACAACCTGATTCTGGAATCAGGAGCTCAGGTGCACACCAGCCTATGCTACTTTCTACCTGGGTGACTAACTCTCTGAGGCCTTCAGTTTTTTCCTTGATCAGATGAGGGCAGTGCACTCAATAGCTTCTCTCCTGCTTTAAATGCCTGAGCTTGGCTTTTACACTGGGAGCCCATAGGCTCTTTGAGGGAAGAAACACCTTTTTTAATTTGCAGGTTAACTAGCAAAATACCTTGTTCAGAACAGGTCATGGTACTTGTGGAACTGAATATTCCTTAAGTAGCTGAGAGACACCATGATGCATTTATTTCTATCCCATCTATAACTTAGGTGGAGAATTGAAAAAGCTGCTGTGAATATTGGGAGACAAGCTACCCCTGGATGTGGGAAAATGAGCGTTCAATGGCTGCCCCTCACTCTTTTCTTCCTTCTCCTCTGAGTGGCAGATCTCTCTACTGATCAAATCACCAGGCCAGTTTCAAAACAACCAACAACAAAAGTACTTCTCCCAGGAGACCTAGGCTGATTTCCCTACAGCTCTTGAGAGATTCAAAGAGTGACTAGGTTATGTATGTCATGGTAGAGCTAGAATCCAAGTCTTATGATTCCAAGAATAGTTCTTTATTCATGATGCCAGGTTTGGCTCTCAACATTTCTCTCAATACCAGCTCCTAAATTCCATATTAAGAACCACTATTAGGTTGTTATGGAATACAGATCAATACAAGTTGGTATCTTTAAGCTATTTAAGAATAACTTTGAAATTTTTCCTTAAATTCATCATTAAGAATATAAGCATATAAGTAGGGTCCTAAGTTCCTCTTACTATGATAATTATAGAAAAATCCTAAATATATCTACTAATAGTAATAAGAAAGTATTATAATACCTAGCATTTATATAGCTAGCCAAATTTTACAAAGCCCTTTACAAATATTATCTCAGTTCATTTCACCAAAATCTTGGATCCTGCTATTAACTTCATTTTACAGATGGCAGATGGAGGTCATACAGCTAGGTGTTAGAGATAGGGTGAAAATTCAGGTCTTTCTGACTCCCAAATCTATCACTTTTCACAGTACCATCTCTTCAAGATAGATAGATCTCTTTGATATTTGAAGTTGGTACTTTCTCTACCTGAGCCCATATATTTTTATCTATCTATTTTATCTGTCTACTGAGGCAATTGGGGTTGTGACTTGCCCAGGATCACACAGCTAGGAAGTGTTAAGTACCTGAGATCAGATTTGAACTCAGGTCCTCTTGACTTCAGGGTAGGTACTCTATCCACTGAGCCACCTAGCTGCCCTTCCACCAGCCCATATATTTTAGAGACAAGTTTTAATTAATTCAGGTTTTCCTAGCCCTAGAACCAGATCTATATCCACTGAGGCCTTCTATTTTTTCCTCTCTAGGGAAATTGAACACATACCATAAACAACATTTATCTTTTATAAAATTTCTGAAAAACAATGTTAACACATCTCACAAGATTATATAGCCAAGTATTTCACTTAATTGGAGTAACAGGATACAACTTTCAATTCATCAGGAAAAGAAATTTCTCATCAATAATGACTGCTTTAACAATCTTTTAAAAAATTATTTTAAGCATCATTTATGCTTCCTCAATAATGCATTTATTGCCAATTGCAAGACTTTTAAGCTCAACATTTTAGATAGGAAGTATGTTCCTCCAAACCCCTCCTCCCCTCAACTTAACCAGTTCTTTATTTTAGGAGTTTTGCATATTATAACTTCCAAGGAAAATGCAAGTTGTAAGCATGTCCTAGATAATTGAAAAGAGTATTAAAGCAAAAGAGAAGAGAAAAACTGCTCTCAGTTTATAGTGAATTTCAATGTACTATTTCACAATTAGCTATACATGGTTACAATAGACCTAGTAAGACTTAGCTAAGAGGAAATTTGAAATAGTGTTATAAAACTAAACCAGAAGTTGTCCCCTTCAATTGAAGGAATAAAGCAGAAATTCATTCAACTCATAATTATATCATACAAAAGCTTTCTCTTCATTCCCATAGAAATATAAGTGAATTTTATCTGGGCTTTGAGGACAAAACATGTCACTTACCAAAACAATCCACCTTCTCCTCTAGTGGTGAGTTTTTGGCCATCTTCCTTGGAGACTCAAAAGATTCGAAGTGATGGAGGAGTACTAAGGCTTGAGGTATTTATAGGAACTCTTCACATTCTAACCAATAAAAATCAAGAGCCCTGCCTCCTTTTATTTTCTCTGAAGATAAGATTACAATTTATACAGGAGTAAATACTTCCTACAAAGTACTAAAATTATTAGGTGAGCTAAAACCAAGATTGGCAAGGGAAGGTGGGATCTTTTATCTAAATACTCAGGAAAAGTAGGTGCTAACTTAACTTCATGGTAATCCCTCTTCACCCCACCCAACAACTGAAACAATTTCTAGAAAAAAAGTGGACACTGAGTAGCTGAATGGACAGAAGCCAGAGTCTGGAAGATTCATCTTCCTGAGTTCAAATCTGGCCACAGACACTTACTATTTGTATGGCCTAGGCAAGTAATATTCAACCCTATTTGCCTCAGTTTCCTCATCTGTAAAATAAGCTTGAGGAGGAAATAACAAACACTTTGATATCTTTTCCAATAAAATTCAAATAGTGATGATGAAAAGTGAATGAATAACAACAAAATTGACAGACAAAAAGACCTAAATAAGTCTGGTAACAGGAAGGTTATAAGGGGCTAAAATGATAAATTACAGAGAAAGTGCTAACTTGTCTTACTAATCAGAAGGAACTTCATCTAGGACTTCCCTAGATCAATGAATTTCCAAGTTCTGTCCCTATCCCTACAATTCTGAAGCTTTTTTTTTTTTTTTACAAGGCTGGCAGCTGAATAAAGAAGGTAGGTATGGAAAAATGACAAAGATTCATTTAGATTGGAGAAAAAAAGTACCATTAAAATACACAAATTTAAGTTTATAAAACATTTTACCTACTTTCCATCACCTGATTCTCAAAACAACTTGGGGAGTACTAAGTATATACCATGCGTTTGTGATTTTAAATACAATTTATGATATCATATGGTTAGGGAGCTCAAGCTAAAGATTTTCCCTCTGTCCAAGCTGATTGACATGTTTTTTTGCAAATGAGACTAGCTTATGTCTTCCTGATACTATATCCAGCCCTCTGTTCAATGTCATAGGTCCTGTGGTCTGATGAAGTCAGTGTGGCATGACATTACAGGTCTTCACAAAGATGTGTATCCAGAACCTTCAACAAACAGCCACAGACATTTATTCATTTCCAATATGTGCAAGCACTGATAAGTGCTGAGAAAGTCAGAGACATTAAATCCAGCCTTATAAGTCCAAGAAACTTAGAATACAAGGTGGAAAATGAGACAAAAGATAAAACAGAATTCAGAAAATACATTCTAAATGTTGATATAGCTTTAGGAGTGAATGCCCTTACCAGTAGCTGGTTTGGCCAATGTAGGTGGTTTTTTTTGTTTTATTTTGTTTGTTTGTTTGTTATACATGTACATTCATTTTTTACATATTTCCATATAAATTATGTTGGGAGAGAAAAATCAGAACAAAAGGGAAAAACTATGAGGAAAAAAAAAGACAAGGAAAAAAATCAAACTAGCATTCATTGATCTATATTCAGTCTCCATGGTTCTATCTCTGGATAAGGAAGGCATTTTTCATCCAAAGTTTATCGAGATTGCCTTGGATCACTGAACTGCTGAGAAGAACCAAGTCTATTATAGTTGATTATAACACAATTTTCCTGTTGCTGTTTATTATCTAATTCGGGTTCTGCTTGTTTTACTCAGCATGAGTTCAAAAATTTTTTATTGAAGCTTTTTATTTTCAAAACATATGCAAGGATAATTTTTCACCAATGACTCTTGCAAAACCTTGTGTTCCAATTTCTTCTCCTTCTTACCATCCCCTCTCCAAAATGGCAAATAATCCAATATATGTTAAACATGGTAAAAATAAATGTAAATCTAATATAGACATTTGTATTTGTACAATTATCTTGCTGCACAAGAAGAATCAGATCAAAAAGGAAAAAAATGAGAAAGAAAATAAAATTCAAGCAAACAACAATAAAAGAAGTGAAAATGCTATGTTGTCATCCACACTCAGTTCCCACAGTCCTCTCTCTGGGAGTAGATGGCTCTCCTCATCAACAGATCATTGGAATTGGCCTGAATCATTTCATTGTTGAGAATAGCCACATCTAAAAGAACTGATCATCATATCATCTTGCCATTGCCATGTACAATGAAATCCTGGTTCTACATCACTTAGCATCAGTTCATGTAGGTCTCTCCAGGTCTTTCTGAAATCATCCTGCTGATCATTTCTTATAGAACAATAATATTCCATAACATTCATAGACCATAACTTATTCAATCATTCTCCAAATGATAGGCATTCACTTAGTTTCCAGTTTCTTGCCACTACAAAAAGGGCTGCTGCAAACATTTTTACACATGTGGGTACCTTTCCCTCTTTTAAGATCTCTTTGGGATATAAGACCAATAGAAACACTGCTGGATCAAAGGGTATAAACAGTTTGATAACTTTTTGAGCATAGTTCCAAATTGCTCTCTAGAATGGCTGGATCAGTTCACAATTCCATCAACAATGTATTAGTGTCCCAATTTTCCCACATCACCTCCAACATTCCTCATTATCTTTTCCTGTCATCTTAGCCAATCTGAGAGGTGTGAGGTAGTACCTCAGAGTTTTTTTAATTTGCATTTCTCTAATCAATAGTGATTTAGAGCATTTTTCATATAACATTTTCATATGGCTTTAATTTTGTCATCTGAAAATTATCCATATCCTTTGACCATTTATCAATTGAGAAATGGCTTGTATTCTTATAAATTTGACACAGTTCTTTATATATTTTAGAAATGAGAACTTTATCAGAAATGCTGTCAAGATTTTTTTTTTTTGCAGATTTGTACTTCCCTTTTAATCTTGCTTCTGTTCATTTTGTTTGGGCAAACCCTTTTTAATTTAATATAATCAAAGTTTTTCACTTTGTCTTTCATAATGTCCTCTAGTTCTTCTTTGTCATAAATTTCTCCCTTCTCCAAAGATCTGATAGGTAAATTATCCCTTGCTCTCCTAATTTGCTTATCCATTTTCACCTTATTTTGATATGAGGTATGAGATATAATAGGTCTATACCAAGTTTTCAGTTTTCCCAGAAATCTTTGTCAAATAGTAAGTTCTTATTCCAAAAGATGAAATTTGGGTGTTTACCAAATATTAGATTGCTAAAGGTCTTGATTACTGTTGTATGTGTATCTAATTTATTCCATTGATCCACCACTATTTCTTAGCCAATAGCAAATGGTTTTGATTACTGCTATTTTATAATATAGTTTTAGTTTTGGTACGGCTAAATTATATCCTTTATATATTTTTTCCATTAATTCCCTTACTATTTTTTTTTCCTGAGGCAATTGGGTTAAGTGACTTGCCCAGGATCACACAGCTAGGAAGTGATAAGTGTCTGAGGTCACATTTGAACTCAGGTCCTCCTGACTTCAGGGCTGGTGCTCTATCCATTGTGCTACCTAGCTGCCCTTCCCTTACTATTCTTGACCTTTTGTTCTTCCATATGAATTTTGTTATTATTTTTTCTGGTTCTATAAAATAATGTTTTAGCAGTTTGATTGGTATGACACTGAATAAATAGACCAATTTACACAGAATTGTCATTTTTATTATATTAGGTCAGCCTACCTATGAACAATTGATATTTTCCCAATTATTTAGCTCTGACTTTATTTGTATGAGAAATGTTTTATAATTGTGTTCATATAGTTCTTGGGCTTGGCTTGGCAGTTAGACCCCCCCAAGTATTTTATTTTGTCTACAGTAATTTTAAGTGGAATTTCTCTTTCTATCTCTTGTTGATGGGCTTTGTCAGTAATATATAGAAATGCTGATGATTTGTGTGGGTTTATTTTATATCCTACAACTTTGCTAAAGTTGTAAATTGTTTCCAGTAGGTTTTGGGATGATTTTCTAAGATTCTCTAAGTATATCATCATATCATCTGCAAAGAGTGATAGTTTTATTTCATTATTGCCTATTATAATTCCTTTCACTTGTTTTTCTTATTGCTAAGGTCAACATTTCTAGTACAATGTTAAATAATAGTGGTGATAATGGGCATTCTTGTTTCATTCCTTATCTTATTGGGCAAGCATCCTGCTTCTCTCCATTACAAATAATGCTTGCTCTACACTTTAGATAGATACTGCTTATTATTTTAAAGAAAATTCCCTTTATCTCTATGCTCTCTAGTGTTTTTAATATCAATGAGTGCTGTATTTTTCCAAAAAACTTTTTCTGCATCTATTGAGATTATCACGATTTCTTTTTTTTCTTCTTCTTTTTTTTTTTTTTTTTTTTTTTTTTTT